>CM050166.1:19938654-20181154 GCA_027410445.1 Discoglossus pictus | reverse complement strand
TCTACTATAATAGACACCTGTTTCAGTGAAAGAAAAGGTTGTTAGTTGATGGCTGCCATCTGAACCAACCTTATCCAACCAGAAACTATGTTATCCCAGATATTGTATTGACCAGTACCATCCCATTCTGGGTTCTGGTTACTTGGAATGGATACTGTGAGGTGGGGGTAATGGATAGAATACTTGCAGATGTACACTTAGGGAGTTACTTTGGCTACTCTTTGATCATCTCTCGACTAGACTACTGCAACTCGCTTCTTCTTGGCCTACCTACCACCGGACTGTCTCCACTTCAATCCATTATGAATGCCTCTGCTAGACTCATCTTCTGTACACAACGTTTAGTTGTCGGCATCACCTCTCTGTCAATCACTCCACTGGCTTCCCTTAGCATTAAGAATAAAATTTTAAATCATGACCCTAACTTACAAAGCCCTCAACAATAATGCTCCCCCTTACATCTCTGCTCTCATCTCCAAATACTCCCCCACTCACATTCTTTGTTCTGCTAATGACCTTCTTCTTTCTACAACTCTTGTCACCTCCTCTCACTCCCGCCTCCGGGACTTTTCTCGTGCTGCCCCTAGTCTCTGGAACTCCTTGCTTCGCTCCACCAGATTATCCTCCTGCCTCAAAACATTCAAAACCTTACCTAAAACACATCTCTTTAAAGAAGCGTATCACCTTCCACCCTAACACACTTATCACCTCTCTCTCTCTTTTACCACTCACTATACCTTAGATTGTAAGTCTGCGAGTTTCTATCCTAAGTACTTTGGGAATTCACCATAGACATTGGATTCCTAGCTCAAAGACAGGGCCCTTCTTCCTTTGCTAAATGTTAATCTGTATTTATCATTGTCTGAACCTAATTTATGTACAGCGTGACGGATTATGTTGGCGCGTTATAAATAAACTATAATAATAATAATAATACATGGACTGCTGATATATAACCATGGTTCAGATTACATGTGTTACCATTCTGCAATAGCAGAAGGTCTTTGCCTGTATTACTCTCAGGGTCAGACCTTGCAATAGTTTAGGAACCAATCATACAGTTAAAGAAAGCACTCTGTGCTTATCTGCATATTCCCTTCTTCCCTTGAATGCCAAGATGTGTTTTGGGGGTAATACTGACCCTTTAATAATATGAATGTGTTGCTTATTAAAAATAGAAATTCATAGATTGAAAAATCCCCCATATACGTTTTTAAGATAATATTTAAAGGGTCACTGTAATGGTCCACCTTATCAGTTTATTGTCATTACATGTAAAACGGAAAATACATGGAGCCCGATTCAACTGAGCAATCGTAAGTTCCTGGAGCCCAGAAGTGAGGCCGTAAGTTAATTTTCTATTCCGTTGGCGTCTTTTTGTGGGCTCCAAATGGGTTACGGGTTACAAAAACTTTGCTATGGTTGAAACTTACAGCCTCAGGTTGTTCAGGGAAAATCTTTGTTTTAGCAGACACTGCTTATGCATGGGACCTGCCCTGGCAATAATAGGACCTTTCATCGGTAGGAGGAGGCAGTTAAAAATAGGAACAAGGCACAAGCAGTGTCTGCCAAAATTAGGAATTTACTAAGCATGAATTTATGTCCATGGTCCATGTTATTTTGTTACATGATTCATAAACCTACATTGCCCTTTAAGATTGCATCACTTTTTATTGTTTTTGTTTGTTATTATTAATATCAAGTTATAATATTAGAAGCCAAGCTATACATGTAGACGGTACCTTTAGTTCCATCACCTAAGAGATTGTCTTAGTCACACAAACCTGCTCGTCTGTTACTCCTAGCAGCTTCTGTAGTTTTCCATTCACTTCTAGATATACATTTTTTTTTTCTGGCAGCAGTTTCAGAGTTTTCTTTTTTCTTATGCATAATAATGATTGCTATATCATCACTGCTTGCATCTCAAACAGAAATGTCATCAGCAACTGACATTTTTAGTGTGCCTGAGGACACATAATATGTTCTTACCAAAGTACCACAGCAGAGCAGACATCATCATCACCAGATGACAACATAAGGACAACATATACAGTACATCCTTTATAGCCATGTAGTTTATGTTTTGCTCACTGGCAGTGGGTACATCAAGAGCCCATTAAATTAAATGTTGAATGTGATTCAAGATGCCATTGAAAACTATTATTATTATTATATTTTATTTTTAGAGTGCCAGCAAATTCTGTAACGCTAGGGTACAATAAACTATGGATAGAAATGTGCATACATTAGAACTCATATAAAACAAGACAGCACATTTGTACATATACAATAGTATATCAGGAGGGCTCTGCTATCAGTAGAGCTTACAATCTAAGAAATATGAGTTAAGGGGGCTGCTGCAAGGATCGTGATTTAGTAGAAAAGATAACCTTATATGAAGTTTATGGACCGTTAGATTTAGGAAGGAGGTGGTACACTTCACTGAACAGATGGGGTTTCACCAAATTATTTAATATTTGAAAGCTAAGGAAGAGTCTTATAGAGTGAAGTAAAGAATTCCAATTAATGGGGGCTAATCTTGAGAAGTCATGTAGGTGAACATGGGTTGAGGTTATGGAGATGGATTATGAGGCGAGGGTGGTTTGGAAAGTATTAGGAGACTAGAGTTAAGATGTATGGAGGTGTGATGTTGTTGAAACCTTTGTAAGTGAGACTTAGGATTTTGGATATTGTCCTTGAGGAAATGGGGACCCAGTGGGACAGAAAATGATAAGCGTTGGGAGAGGTGGATGAGCCCTGAGGATTGCTTAGAGTTGGGAGTGGAAATGGGTTTGCAATGGGTTTTCAGATGTGTTTGCAATAGTCAAGGAGTGACATGATGAGAGTGTGGATTAGTTTCTTAGTAGCGTCTTAGGTGAGGAAGGGTCACTAATTGTGAGATTTTCTGAAAGTGCAGACAGCAGGATTTGGTAAGTGATAGACTGTGTGGCTGAGATAGATTTGGAGATATGGATCAAGAGTGACACCAGGATATCTAACTTGAACCTTGAGAGTGATTTCTGTGTGATTCTGTAAAACAGATTACATCTATGGATTTAGAGGAGGAAAGGGGAAGAAATAACAGCTCTGTCATGGAGATTATAGGCTAGAGAGCAAAATGGACACAGAACTGATCCTTGTGGTAGAAGGAAGGTACCACAGTAAGAGACATAACTGGTCAACTGTGTCAAAGGCAGCAAAGAGGTCAAGTAGTATTAGTAAGAAGAAGTGTCACAGGTTTCAGCTTGATATTTAGTTTGACTATTTTCAGAAAGGTCTAGACTTGATTATGGTCAAAATGTTTTACAAATCATAAACATTTATAAATACAGACTTTAATTTATTATGTAATAAACATTTGCTAGTTCATCCATTGCCTATCCGCAAACGATCTGCGAGTTACAGGTGGAAAAACCCTACAGGCTGTCAAAATCTGAACTCTGACTCAGCTAAGCCTTTGATCTTTCAATCCCGTAAATGTTACAATCACAAATCGCTATTAAATGGCTACCAGTCCTCAAGCCCGCAACTGTTTTCACACCTGTAAATGGCAAATGTAGCCAAAAATACTACTGGTACTAGAGAGGACACGCAAGGGGGTTAAACTCATCATTACGTCTCTAAGACATGGCGGTTACATTTCAATCACCTACGGTTTTGAAGTCCAAGTTGCAATCGGATTCCAAAAATAATGCAATATGAAAAAATCTATAAATATAATATTCTAGTCAATGCGAGTTCTATTATATTTATTAACACATTGATTGGAATTTAATAGGGCCCCAGATGTCCATTAGTCTTACTGAATGCAGTAGCATATAGAATTGCCGCTTCAGTTGAAACATCTGAACGCTTCAAGGCATACCAATTTGTTGAAGTAGAAGAACATAAATAATTGACTCCATTAGAAAAATACACATAGCCTAAATAATACATTAAAGTGTCTTATACACATTTTACAGACTGCTTATATACTTCCTTTTTTGATAATGGCACAGTCAACACATTATCCTGCTACAATAATGACTATAGAGTTAAACTGTATGGTGTCAAGCCCAGTGAGGTTGAAAAGGGGCAGCAATCTGCTCTTCTTAGCCTCCTCTGTATTCTCCAAGCTTCCTATAAAGTTTTGAGCCATTGCAAGCCTTGGATTAGAAAATATTATAAAAAGGGTTTGTAGAGTGCTAATTATTTATCAGATCATTCCTGCTGCATTCACTAAGTACCTCACTGCAAACCTGCTATCCAACTCCATCACCATAATGACGGAGAGTATCTCATCCTATTGTTCTTTTACTTATTATAATGCAAAAACTGACAAATGCATATTACTTACTAATGTATCTCTTACGGGCTGTGATTTGTATTATAATAATAAATAATAAAAACAATAATAATAATATATTTAGATACAGGTGACTTCAATATCCAGCTTATTGTAATCCATGAATGCACAGTTTCATGTTACTCATCGCTGATTTACGTGGTGCACCCTTAAGTTCACACACTTGAATGGCAACATAAGAAATTGGTTGGAGAGTTGGCAAAGGCTTCCAGGACTGTCAACATATGAGTATTTACAATTTACCTCCACTGCTATTCTCAGTGCAAGTTGTTGTTAATAGCAACTCACCAAGCCTTAGACATCATTATCCACAATATATGTTACATAAACACTATACCTTCTCACACTTCTAAATATCCCTTGTCTCAATATCCCAGGCTCTCATTTTATCCACAGGCTCCGCCTCCCATGTCTCCTCCCTCTAATGTGAACCCCACAATACATAAGTTCAGAATATACTGTGAATTATATAAAATTAATAAACTTTATTTAATCTAAATAACAACAACAACTTAAAACTTCTTTAAAAATCAGGGAAAGGAAAAAATAAAAAAGCAAAATTGTATGGAAAATATTGATCACAATTGCCAGAATTAGCATATACTCCAAGTGGAGGGATGCAATATTTCCAACCCTTGGTCTTAATATTTGTCTGTTTCTAAAGGTGCTTTTTTATATATATAAATGATCCCGGCACAATTTCCTCCTTTTCTGTTGTTTATCAGATTCATCATAAGTGTACTCTTGAATTATGTTAAATCTCCGTTTCCTGGTTGCTGTTGCAACATTCATTGATATTCACCCATTGTTTGGTGCGTTGCCCAGGCAACTAATAATCAAATATAAAGCCCTATCCAATGGCTAACTGTGTTTAGCCCTTTGAGAAAGACGTCTCCACGTCGAAACGCATCTGGCCCGTCTTTGACGTAGCGTGTTTCCTTACGTAGGAAGCACGCATGCGCGTCATAATCTGGAAGTCTTGAATGACTAAGCCCGCAATTTCCTACCGATCCTGGCCTAGGTTAATGCCCCTGAAATTCCCTCACACATCAGACCCTCGGCCGTAAGATACCGAGTGTATCTTCATGAATGCTCAGCCAATACTTGCTATATTACTATAGGATCAGACAAGTTATAAGTTACTTAGCTACCTGATACCAGTATACTCATTATATACCTATTACTTTAGGCTAATATTGAAGGGGAGGGCATTAGTTAGGTGTTGCGGGAATTATTTATAGTTATACAGTGAGTCCATACATAGGACCAGCTGTTAATTTCTATAATCTATAATATATTCTATGTTCCCACTCCTGTTAAGGCTGAGGTGTAGGTATCTGGGCTTTTAAGCTAAACAATAAGGTTCTTATTTAACAAATATTAAGACCAAGGGTTGGAAATATTGCATCCCTCCACTTGGAGTATATGCTAATTCTGGCAATTGTGATCAATATTTTCCATACAATTGAGCTTTTTTAATTTTTTCCTTTCCCTGATTTTTAAATAAGTTTTAAATCGTCGTTGTTATTTAGAAATAAATAAAGTTTATTTCATTTTATATCATTCCCAGCATATTCTGAACTTAGGACTTTGAGTGGCAAACACTCGTGGGAAGCCTAGTATTCCTCATATCAATATAGAATCCCACAATACAACCACCTAATAACCTGTACTCTATACTCTGGCCACTAGGGGGTGAGACACTTTAACAATATCTGGGTTTGTGATTGCACTTCAGGCACTTTGATTGAGGAAAACAACACAAGAGACTGTATATACATTTCCAAGTTTTACTAAAATGTATCCAGTTATACAAAAATAAAAAAACAAATCAATGAAAATAATAGGCCTAGCTTCCACTATCTTGACCAATAAACAGATTTCCTCACTAACCACCTCTTTTCCAGATAAACCTGGGTGGAGCAAAACAAGCAGTTCAATAGTTTGTAAAATCACTGGCCTGTATATTTCAGGTCTCCACTCTACTCCAAGCCGTTATAAACTGCCGGCTGCTGTCTCACTGTATCTATCTCCAGGTCAGACAAACTGTAGACAATTAGTCGCTATTCAGCCCCTTCCATACTCCAGGGACAGCGACCAGGTTTTAACATCTTCTGCCCATTCCAGCTAAGCCTTACGCATATCTCATTGCACCAGAATGGTGTCTTCATCCAGCATCCCCTCTCAATTTTTTAACTTCATCTTCTTAAACATCCAAGATCTTCAACCGTCCTCTCATTTTTACATCTCCTCCCTCACCTTCTGACTTTATCACTTCCATTAGAGTGTAAGTTTGTGAGCTTTGTGCTTTGAAAATGTTGGTATTTGGAGCCAGGTATCTCTACAAAAATAAATGTCACTGCAAGTAAACATTCTGACCATGCATGACCCTTTATGGCAGTGGTGGTCCTCTATGGCAGTAGTTCTCAATAGATGTGGATTGAGTTTTGCAAGCGTGATGGCGTGTTGCAACATATTTACAGCCTTATTAAATTGTGATTCGGCCAATTCTAAAGGGCTCTATATAAGCACAGAGCATATTATTTTACAGAAGTTTTTAGTTAGTAAAGACCTTGCTTTTGGATAGAAGTTCACTAACTGTAAAATAATATGCTATGTGCTATGTGTTTATAAATACCCCTATGTGCTTCTAAAGAGCCCAATTCAATTGGCCGAATCGCAATTTAATAAGGCTGATAATATTACTGTATATACTCAAGTATAAGCAGGATTTTTCAGCCCTTTTTTTAAGGCTGAAAAAGCCCTCCTTAGCTTATACTCGAGTCACCCTGTGTCTCTTTCCCCTCGTGTCTATCCACTCCCCGTGTCTCTTCCCCCCTCTCCCTCCCCTGTGTCTCTTCCCCCCTCTCCCTCATGTCTCCCTTATCATCCTCCTCATCCTCCCTTCTCAACCCCCCTCCTTATCCTCAACCCCCTCCTCATCCTCAACCCCCCTCCTCATCCTCAACCCCCTCCTCAACCTCAACCCCCCTCCTCGTCCTCCCTCCTCATCACTTCACCCCTCTCTAATTACCTCCCCTGCTCCCTTTCCCCTCTCTTACCTTCCATCAGCTGATCCTTCTCTCCTCCGTATGTCTCCTCCGCACGGCATATGCTAATGACGTTACGTCACATGCGCGTCACGTAATTAGCATTGGCCGGGTCCCGACACAGCCAGAAGATGCGTGGAAGAACAGCTGATGGAAGGTAAGAGAGGGGAAAGGGAGAGGGGGAGGTAATTAGAGAGGGGTAACATGATGAGGAGGGGGGTTGAGGAGGGGGGTTGAGGAGGGAGGTTGAGGAGGGAGGTTGAGGAGGGGGGTTGAGGATGAGGAGGGGGGTTAAGGAGGGAGGATGAGGAGGTGGGTTGAGGAGGGGGGTTGAGGATGAGGAGAGGGGTTGAGGAGGGAGGAGGGGGGTTGAGAATGAGAAGGGAGAATGAGGAGGATAGGGGAGGGGGAGGGAAAAAGACACGAGGGAGAGGGGGAAAGAGACACAGGGGAGGGAGGGAGTGGGAAGAGACACAGGGGAGGGAGAGGAGGGAAAGAGACAAAGGGGAGGGGGAGGGGGGAGTGACACAGGGGAGGGAGAGTGGGAAGAGACACAGGGGAGAGAGAGGGGGGACACAAGAAAGGGGCACAGAGGGCACACAAGAGGGGGACACAGAAGGCACAAGAGGGACACGGGGCAGCACATTTCCCACCCTCGGCTTAAACTCGAGTTACTACGTTTTCCCAGTATTTTGTGGTAAATAGGTGCCTCGGCTTATACCCGGGTCGGCTTATACTCAATATGTCATTACAGATAAAAAACATTTAGCAATATTTTGTTTAATATAAATTTTACTAACCCAGCATATGTAATATTGGTAAGATGACCTAAAACTCACAAATAATAAAAATAATAATAAAAGACTGATCTTATTGAATGTGAACCGTGCATGAGCCATTATCCCCACTCTCCTTTAGTGCTGCCAACTTAACTGCTCAGATTGTCGCAAATAATACTGTACCATGGGCAAATTATTTTAGAATTTGGTATTTTATCAACACTGTACTAGCAACTTGCGGCAGCCTCCTACCTCCTGTAAATTTGCCACCCAAGCCTTGGCTTTGCTGGTCTAATCAGAAATTCATGACTTCAATGAAAATAACAAAATAGAAATACCGTAAATGTAAATCTCAATATAACTATCATATTTTAGAAAAATAGTTAAATTTGGAACACAGACGCAGTGGGCAAACACGACCAGGAGGAAAAATCTCTGCAAGTTTTGTAAAAACTATACAGTTCACCTAACAAAAGTCCCAATTATAACGGTGAAAAAAGAACAACAGAGAATCAAGTTTGTTGAGTACTTGGGAGGTGTTAGAAACATTAATTATTTTTAAACAATTCTCAATATCCTGTTGATTTACAATATACCACTTTGTTATAGTCCTTGACTTTTTTTTTGCTTGGTGAATTATGAATGGTTTTTAAACAAAACCCAAAGAACATTTTTCTCCTTGGCACTGCTTCCTGTGTTCAGATTTAAAATAGTTTAAATAGACTGAAAATACGCTATTGTTTTATGCTTAGTTAAGTTTCCAACTGTTCTTGATTCTTCATGGCTTTTTGTTACCTCCTGTATTGTTACCAGGTTGTGTAAGATGCATTTGCTGTGTTTTTTAATTGTATTTTGGATTTATATTATACCTCTCAGCTGTGATCTTGGAAACACTCAAAGCTTGTTTTTTTAACCCTTTAGGTATGTTTTGACACATTCTGCTTTTTCCCATTTTAATATTTTTAAAAAAGGGTCTCATGTGTATATGGGTTTAGTTGAGGGAGATAGGGCCCCTGTAACACAAATAATTACATAAATGTCACATTTGTTCAGTGCCGGCCATCTTTATGAAGCTCACATACCACCTCAAAACACACATGAAATTTAAAACATTTTTAGATATTTAAAGCACGAATCATATTATATCAAATGAAAATATATATATATTCCTTAAAGCAGTGGTTCCCAACCTGCTCTTTAAGATCCAACCGGGGGTTCATGATTTAGGTTCTGTATGAATACACAGGTGAAGCAATTTGTGGCTCCATGTTTCATATCATTATAGTTGTACATTATATTTTTTCATCTGTAGTTAACCCTTTAACCCTTGGCAAAGGGTCCAGAATGCATTACCAGTGAGAGAGTTACAGGGTAATCCATACCTACTCTTAGATGCATAGCACACAGTTGCAAATTTAGGATTTAATGACATGCTTACATGATCCTATGTGTCACAATCACAATATCTGGGACAATGATTATCACGCCTGTCTCAAGAAAACACATCCTGACAACCTGGCTCAGTTAATGATTACGTTTGGGAAACACGTTTCTAATATCATTATAATTTAAAGTTACCTTGTTGATGATACCTTCCTTGTCCTGTAATAAGGAGATAGGAAAAAAAAGATGTGACAAACAAATATGGAACAAGTTAGGTTGTCTCAGTGCCTACAGACAAAGACTCCTGCAGTACCATCGCTCCTTGGTCATGAAAATATAAGACAGATGCTTTTTAACTCTTAACTCTAGTTATTCCTGCTCTGGTTATCAATTATAGCAGCCTCAGGTACATAAGTGAAGCACTGCGCCAGACACAGTTGCATGAGAAGTCAGTGCTGGGGAGAAGTCCTTACTGCCTGACCAGATCAAGCCTGTGCCTATGTTTGCTCAGGAGGGAACTGGACAAGCAGGAATGAAGCTGAAGTTAATATGTATATGTGAACTGTGATTTTTTTCTTTTTGTATGTGTTTAGACAGGGGTCACAGGAGATAAAATTGTCACCTCAGATCAATACCCACCGGACAACCTGGCTCCTGCTCACCAGAGGTGCTACTCCATTCACCCTCAGCAGACAGACTTGAGCCTAAGACTTAAGGCAAGTAACAAATGTAAAGAGGTCATGGGTTTGGAGGTCAGGAGGTTAGCCCCATGCGGGTAAGAGCAGGCGTTCCCAGTGCTGAAGGAAGGTTAATAAGCATAGAAAATTGTGGAAACCACAAACTGGAGGATCCAGCCCCACAGGATCCCCTCTCAGGAGGACTCAATGTATATAAATTGATGTGTTCATCCAATAAAGTTGGTAGGGATGAGGATAGAACTCTCTCATCTACATGCCTTGCTGCCTTGCTGTCTCCTTTCAGGATCTGATATTATCTTTTCTATAGGTTCCACTTTATGCCAGCCCAGGGATAGACATCCTCTCACATACAAGTTACCGGAAGCAGCTTGACGCCAGTCGTCACAATGATGTAAGAAGAGGTGGCATTCTGGCCACAATAAGCTCATATTTTCTCATCATACTTTATGTCCTGAAACCACTGAGAGCACTTACAGGGAGACTTCTCAAAATAAGATTTTTGGAAGCTAGCAAAAACGTTAACATTTTATTAAAATGATTTACAAAATAGTAGTCTTTTTTCTCTAATGAATATAGCTCTTTGCTTTTCTTCTACAAATTGTCCCCTTATCTACAGAATGGGTTGTTGATTATTTATCATCAGGGCCACCAGGTTCAAATATATTAGTCAATATGAAATCAAGGTTTTAACTCCATATTTTTATAGATACACAGGTAGTTAATCCATTACTAAATCCAAATGTTGCTGTAGCAGCAATTAAACAAACAACATTGCACTTTAAAAGCATGAGAAGGAATGGAAAGACATTAGAAGTAATTGCAGAACAGTCTCAAATCCACAAATATGCAATTAAAAAAGATATATTTTTTTAAATGTTATTTTTGAGTAATATCGATTTTGGGACTCCATGGTTAATACATATCATGAAACAGACATGGACTAAAACAGATGATCTAATGCATTTGATAGATTGCTAGATTGCTTGTTTGCGAGCCCGATCAGCAAATATTACTTATTGCCTCTCATTAATTTACATAGTTACATAGTAATTGAGATTGAAAAAAGAATTTTAGCCCATCAAGTTCAACCTTTTAAAATCTCCTCTGATCTGCAATATGCAGATTAATTGTTAATTGATCCAGAGAAAGGCAAACAGAAAAAAAAAAAAGTGAAACTTAGCCAATTGTCTCAAAAGAGAAAAAAAAATTCCTGCCTGAACCCAGATACTGGCAATCGGATTCCTCCCTGGATTAATACTCCCTCTCTAATTGACCAGGATAAAGCTGAATACCCTTTTTATTTAAAATTACTATTGAAGCCGCTGTCACCACCTCCTTTGGTACAAAATTCCACAGATTAACCACCCTTACTGTGAAATTCCCTTTTCTTTCTTTAAGGTGGAATCTTTTTACTTTTAACTTCAAAGGATGTCCTCTTGTCAGTTTAAAACCTCTTGGCACAGAAAGCTCCCCTGACAAAGCCTTATATTAACCCTGTATGTATTTATATAAGGCAATTATATTCCCTCTTAGATGCCTTTTTCTAGAGAATATACAGTTTAATTTGGTTAGTCTTTCTTCATAACTTAGCCCCTCCATTCCCCTTATTAGTTTTGTTGTCCTTCTCTGTTCTTTTTGTTCTAAAATGTCCTTCTTATGACGTGGTGCCCAAAATTGTACTCCATATTCCAAATGAGGGCGTACTAGAGATTTGTATAGTGACAGAATTATATTTGCTTCCCTTGCTTCTATACCCTTCTTTATACATGCTAATATTTTATTTTCCTTTGCAGATGCTTCTTGGCATTGAGCACTGTTAACTAGGTGGTTGTCCACAAGCACTCCCAAATCAATTTCAATATCAGATACCCCTAGATTTGCTCCATTAAGTTTATACATTGCATGGCTATTTTTCCTTCCCAGATGCATAACTTTACATTTATTTGTATTAAATCTCATCTGCCATTTAATTGCCAATTTCTCTAATATATGCAAATCGCTTGGGAGGGAAAGCACATCATTTTCTAAATTAATTACCTTGCACAACTTAGTGGCATCAGCAAAAATGTAGACTATACTTTTCAGTCCTATTTCTAAGTTGTTAATAAATATGTTAAAAAGGAGGGGACCTAATACTGAACCTTGAGGAACCCCACTTACCACATTAGTCCAATCTGAGTCTGTTCCATTTACAACAATCCTTTGCTTCCTGTCTTTTAGCCAGCTCTCAATCCATGAGCAGATATTTACTGCAATTCCTGGATCTCTTAGTTTGTACAAAAGTCTCCCATGTGGCACTGTATCAAAATCCATAAAAGGCTACATCCACTTGATCCAAGTTCCTACTAACCTCCTCATAGAAATGAATCAGATTTGTTTGACATGACCTATTCCTCATAAATCCATTTTGGCTCCTAATTATAATCCTGTTCGAATAGACATATTCTTGTATATTATCCCTTAATAACCCTTCTAAAAGCTTTCCCACTACAAAACTAAGGCTTACAGTTCTCTAACTCCCATGGGCCATAAAAATCAACCCTGATGTACTCAAGAACCTGCTCCCCTTCGCTGAACTGCTGGTCTCAGGTCATCCAGTTTATTTCAGGGTAGTTAAAATCTCCCATTATTAGAACTTGCCCATGCATCCAATCTGTAATAATAATTGCATATTCTCACTTTCAATTAAATTTGGGTGTTTATAGTATACTCCTACCAATATTCTTTTGAAAGTTGCTTCTCCGTTCTTTAACTCTACCCACAAACATTAAACATTACCGCTAGTTCCACCATAAATATCTTCTCTGACTATAGGCTTAAATTCAGGCTAAACATACAGACAAATGCCTCCTCCTCATTTTACCCAATATTTCCTAAATAGGTTATAACCATCCAGATTAACAGTCCAGTCATGGGAGTCATCCTACCATGTTTCAGTAATGCCTCCAATTGCAGATTACATCTAACTTCCATGGTCTCATTTACGATTGGCTGTCTCTAAGAAGTAAATTACAAGCTTGCTTAAATGTTGTCAGATCATATGATCATTCCAAATCCTACTTAAAAAGGCAGGGTTTACATTTTTAGTCTTAAGGACTAATGTGGTAAACTTGCTGGAGAAAAAGTTAAGATTGATAGTTGAGACCAAAAATAGAGCATAAGAAACAAAAGAAAATGCAAAAGGAGCAGGGCACTCTTCCATATATGCTTAAGACAGCATAAAACCCAAATACATCTTCTAAAATTCAATAAGACAGTGGATAGTCTATAAAATGGCTGGTAGTCTATATGTGGACTTTAGTACACTTATTGACCACCCCTGTCATTGAGCTTCACACTATATTATATGTATCAGGCAATGTTATTCACTCTTGAAATCATGATCCTTTATTTTCAGTAGCTAAGTAATATTGCTTCTCTATGAAGTGCTATGTTCTCAGGCATACGTGAGGTGCATCTTAACATTGTTTTCCTGACAAGAGCCTGTTAAGATCTTATTTCTATTTGAATGCAGACAATGTTTGCGTTTAGGAGAATGAAACAGCAGGAGAAGTCCCTTGAACATTTATGTGTAGTTCTCATCAAAACACCTTCCAGTTACCTCCGCAACAATATTTTATACATTAATTTAAGCTGTTTCTCATCAGGGTCGACTGCAGAAAACTCCTGATCAACAAGAGCCACAAGGGGTATGTGAATAAGTATATTTGAACGCTTTATGAATATTAATACCTTTACATGGTTTAGAATATTATCATATTTAGGGAAGTGTTTGCTTGACGTACTGTTAAGTTACTTATAGAGAGGAGTGGGCCTGTCTCATAATATAGACCTTTAGAAATCTTCCTATATCACTATTCATGTAATCTCTCTTATTCAAATATATGTGTAAACATGGTAGCACTTGTGTATGTCGGGTGATGTGAGCTGCTAAATTATAATAAAAATACTGTCACAACTTAGAACTCATATGTAGTTCGATTGGCTCTTGAAATTTCTTCTCTAAGTGTGATCTTTAATATAAAGAAACTTATGTTTAGGTGGAAAGTGCGCTTTAATAAGATTATGTTCAGTTGTCTATTTAGAAGGTTAAACATATTTCAGTGCTAGATTTGAAACAGTCTTCATTTGTATGTTTAAGGATTACATGAGTTCTGTAAGGAATCTTGCAAGGGAACTTTGCACATAGGGAGCTACTTAGAGATTACACTCCACACAGAAAGACCTTACTGGTAAACCCTTATGAGTGATGTCTACATACAGTATCTCACAAAAGTGAGTACACCCCTCATATTTTTGTAAATATTTTATTATATCTTTTCATGTGACAACACTGAAGAAATGACCCTCTGCTACAATGAAAAGTAGTAAGTGTACAGCCTGTATAACTGTGTAAATGTGCTGTCCCCTCAAAATAACTCAACACACAGCCATTAATGTCTAAAGTGAGTACACCCCTAAGTGGAAATGCCCCATTTGGGGCCAAAGTGTCAATATTTTGTGTGGCCACCATTATTTTCCAGCACTGCCTTAACCCTCATGTGAAATGGAGTTCACCAGAGCTTCACAGGTTGCCACTGCAGTCCTCTTCCACTCCTCCATGATGACATCACAGAGCTGGTAGATGTTAGAGACCTTGCACTCCCCCACCTTCTGTTAGAGGACGCCCACAGATGCTCAATAGGGTTTAGGTCCGGTGACATGCTTGGCCAGTCCATCACCTTTACCTTCAGTATGGTGGGCAAGACCTTACAGCATTTTCACATGACAGGTTCCACTCAGAACAAGCCTCGCCATGGTCGATCAAAGAAGTTGAGTGCACGTGCTCAGCGTCATATACAGCGGTTGTTTACTTTTGTGAGATACTATATGTTCCCTTTACCTAAAGTGCTATTACATGACTCCCATAAGAGTTACTGAACATGCTACATGTTCTTTTAAGACTCACAAGTGCTCACAGTGAGACAAATCATTAGGAGTAATCTCAACGTCCTGCAAGAGCAGATAAAACCATTATAAGAACACTTACAATATAAAACACTTAAGTGCTATGAGTGTCTTGGTAGAAGAAAAAAAATAACCTAAAGAAGCCTTTTTCAGGACACTAAAACATAAAACCTAAGCATCGCGAAGCACATTAGAAGCATTTTGAATGGTTAAACCCGTCCTATACAACAATCAACTAAATCACAATGTCAATTACAAATAACTGCTCGCCCTATCAAATGTTAAGTCACACCTGATTAATACAAAGCCCCAGGGGTTAATACATACCCACTTGCCACCCTTCCACCTGTGAATACTCAACCATTTAATACCATGTAATATATTTGAAATGAATATATAATATGATGTGTCTGAAATTCAATATTTGTCTGGAAGAATAATAAGCAAGATCAATAAGTAAATGTATGAGTGGGAGACACATAATGTTACAATATGTACTGATGTAACTATATAACACATAAGGACCCTTACAAGTCTTATAAGCTATTTTTCCTTACGTGACATACCCCCTTGATATATATGAGAACTATTCTTATAAGAAAAAGTCTGCAGAATTAATGTAATAGGTACTTCTCTCGTAAGAAATCCCATAGCTAAGAGTTAGCCTTGCGGGAGATCCTACAGGAGCTCTAAGTTTTTTAGATAAAGTTGAGTTTTTGGAGAATATATATAAAAGACATGAAGATGAGAGTCAATGTGAGGAGAGGTATCCATAGGTTAGGTACATATACAGATGGCTTACAGTAGGATTAGTCAATTAATTTTGGCAACTTCCCTTGGGTGTGATTGTTAAGTTTGAACATTAAGCCAAAATGTGAAATTAATTGCTGACTTATTGAAGGGTTTAGAAGCTATTTAAACAATAAATACTAAATGTAATAAAGCAACAGAGGTCCAGGGGAAAGTGTCTACAGCACTGTCCCCTCTAAGCTGTGCGTGTGTGTGAGATGAGCGTACACAACTAAACATGGAGTGCACACAGATCCCTAGGGGGGATATTTAATCTTAGGATATAGGGTCAATAGAGATCTTTTTCTTTCTGGGTGGAAAAAGTTCATGGGAAAACTAAGATAAAATATCCACATATAGAGAATTAGAAATGAATGTTGTTTCATATGGAATTAGTACCTGGTGCCACCAGGCTGGTGGAGATAGAGACTGAGTACTTGGTGGGAACAAAGAACAGAATCTGTGGTCAACTGACTGAAGGACTCCCCATATTTAGAATATATGAATGAGTTACTCTTTCATAAAAAATAGTGCACATTGATGGTATACTTTAATACAATATTATCCCTTGGGGTATGGACTAACACTATTATGTTTAAGTGTGCTCTGATATATGGACTAATACCTGCCACAGCTATCATCATTAAAACACTTAAATGAATATAGTGTGAAAGTTAATATCATATAATTACTCCCACCCTAATCCACAACTTAATCCTATCAAAAGGAACAGAGTGATAGTGAAGTAAAAGATCACTCTTATTGACATGATTACAGCAATCAGGACTCTCAAGCAACCAGAAAAAAAAAATCCTGTACTTTAAATAAAAAATAAAAATTACAGGGCGAAACAAATGCCTGGAGCCCGGTTGTCATGCCACAAAATGCTTACAGAGCCAGGGCAATGTTGGCGTTACATCCCCCGGGCTTGGCATTGCACCCTCCAGCCGAAAGTTATTGCTAAGAGACGTTATACTACATAGTCATGCTTATACCCGTTACATGTGGATGCTAATTGAAACACTTGTGTTAATAATGAATCTATTTCTACCTGCACAACTTGCTCAATGTTTGAACCCATACTCCGTTATATTGTAAACAAATGCTAGATTTCAAGCAATCTATGTCAGTGAGCTTGGGTTGTAAAGCGCACTGCTTTGCCTACCCTTTGATTGATTATGAGGGCTACTACATTTCTTCTGCAGGACCACAGTAGAAGATCTGGTGATTGTCTGATAAAAAGATCCCTTTCCAATCCATTTAAGTTCCCTAATTCCCATGATATCAGTTTTTAGTCTTGTCATCTCATGTTTGACCACGTCCAGTTTGCCTTGGTTCATAGTTCTAATATTCCAGTGATGAATTGTAGCAGACTTTCCTTCCCCTTCAGACACATCCACAGCTGGGTGTCCTCTCAGCTTTGGCTCAACTACTTCATTACATCTGGTGCTGCTTGCAATCACCCTCTGCGCTTCCTCAGTAACGTGGCAGGCACCTTCTGACCTGAAGGGCTTATCATTCAGTGCCATATTGTTATGCCTCTGGTTGTGCTTTTCCATATGGTTATCTTGGCAAATATACTGGAGTGGGTTGCAGTTCATTCTCCAGTGGACCGCAATTTATAGTAATGCTTTGCTATGACCTGCCCATCTTGGGTGACTCTACATGGTATGGCTCACAGCTTCATTGATGTACAGGAGCTCCTTCACCACAACAAGGTAGCAATCCAGAAGGGGACCATCTATGGCTATAAAGTAAAATTATTCAGAAAAGAGTCAGGTAAATATACTTAGACTAAAGCTAGGTAATAGTGCACTCCTAACTATGCTGCCCAATAACATAACTCAACGCTATAAGTATAATTTGTTTAATCAGTAGAACATTACCTCAAATAACATGTGTTCATTACATACCAATCCTATGCACATACATCCAAAAAAGGTTCCTCATACAAACCAACACACATAAGTACAATTGTCCATATAATATAACAATCAGGAGAGAAAGTCCATATAATTCCACATAGATATGTAAGCCACTTCATTTAGTCCATAAAAAAATGGTTAATTCACAAGGGGCCTTATTCAATTACAGTTGCCTTCATGCCGTAAGTCTACAAGTTACAGGGCGATTCAATTGATCAAGCCCGCAGCTACCTGGCCGAAAGCCTAAACCGTAAACCATGCAATTATGAGTAGCATTTCAGAGAGTGATCATGATTAATTAAGCAAGGGTGTAACTACCGATTTAGAAACAGCCAATAGTAAATGAGACCGTCATCATGACGTCAGTAAAACATGGAGGTTAAACGTCAATCAATCAGCATTTAGATGTCCGATATGCGATCAGACTCACAATCGGGCAACATACAAAATAATAAAAATGAATGGCGATACTGTTCTAGTCCATGTGGGTAGCCTGTCATGTATTAACTCCTTGATTCCCGAGATTGATATAACACAGAAATAAAACGTAAAAAAAACTATTTTTTGATTGCAGATTTGTGAGCTCGAGGCTGATGTGCAATTAATTCTAATGTATTTCATTGCTTTCCCCATCTTTTAAAGTGCAGTATTGATTTTTTATTTGCTTTTACAGTGCCATGAACAGGTGTTTAACCCCCTCACAAGTCCTATCTGGTACTTATAGGATTTTCTTCTCCATTTGCCATTTACAGGCATGAAAACATTTGTGGGCTTAAGGAATTGTAGCAATTGAATAGCAATTTGCCATAATAAAATTTACGGGCTTGAAAGATCAAAGGTTTAGATGGGTTGGAGTTACGATTTTAACAACGCAGGGATTTTCAGCCTGAAACCCGCAGATCGTTTGCGGGTAGCAAAAGGATGCCAATTGAATAGCAAATTAGTTAATGGGCTACATTACGGACTCCAGTAAACAACAATTGCTCAATTGGATAAGGCTCAAGGTGGGATTCTTTGGTAGCACTAAATTAGTAGTATCAAGATAATGATTCCAAACTCTAGATATACTTTGATATAGTTATTGGCATTTTAAGTTCATATGGGACATTATTTACTTATTCCCCTTCCACAGTTATTATAGTTACTAGCGACTTGCCTGTCCAAAAATGACGGCAATAAGATTGTAAGGCAGGTAATGTTGTTTGCATGCAAAATGTATTTTGTTGGTGTTTTAAGATCCTTCGGCGCACACTGCGAGCCTCGAGCAGCGTTGGTGTTTTTTTTTGGTATGGCAATGAATAATTAATCAAATAAAATCTGTAGGTGTTTGGTGGTGTTTTAAGATCCTTCGGCGCACACTGCGAGCCTCGAGCAGCGTTGGTGGTTTTTTTTGTATGGCAATGAATAATTAATCAAATAAAATCTGTAGGTGTTTGGTGGTGTTTTGCATGTTTAGGGTCCTTTAGCCTCGTTTTCGTTTTGTTCGGCGGCCATTTTTTCTCTCGCTTAGGTGATTTTCGGGTGTCTAAACTCCGAAATTTGGAGTTAAATCGAGGTGTAACTTCACTTGCAGAGGTCCTGGGTGCTCCCCCCCTTGCTGTGGGTAAGCTTTTTATGTGCTTGTTGTGTGTATTTATTGTGTTTCTAATGTTTTTGGGGTGGCGCGGGTTGCGTCCTTGTTTTCGGGTCTCATACGTCTTTTTCAGAATATCCGTAGGTGTTTGGTGGTGTTTTTCGTCCTTAGAGTGCTGTAGCCTCGTTTTCGTTTTTTCGGCGACCATTTTTTCTCTTGCATTGGGGATTTTCGGGTGTCTAAACTCTTTTATTTGGAGTTAAATTGAGGTGTAACTTCAGTTTTCAAGGTCCTGGGTGCCCCTCCCTTGCTGTAGGTAAGCTTTTTATGTATTTGTTGTGTGTATTCATTGTGTTTTTCATGTTTTCATGTGCGCAGGTTTCAGGCTGTTTTTGCGTAATGGGTCGTAACCCATCTCGTATTTTTGTTTCGGAACTCCGTAAATTTTGCGAGGTCCGCAGTTGCTGGCAGTTGCTGGCAAGGAGTTATATTTTAATCTCCTCCACAAAACAAATTATGTAGCACACTATGGGGGACATACCTTACACCATCTACACCACTGGTCCTGGCAATTTGCAAAAGTTACCTTTATACAGGACTAAAAATATATTTTTTCATAAACTTAATATTTGGAAGTTTCATGTGGTTTAAAAATAAATATGGATTACGGAGTAAATTCCATGTTTTATGTTTTTCTTTTTTTTAATCATTTTTTATAAATGTTAATTGACCAATAAGTCACGTAGAGTTATAAAGTGATTGCCTATTGAAGTAAAACATATTGTTGAGTGCATTTACTAGATATTTAGAGACGTGAAAGAGAAAGGCAGAAAAATAATATTCTGTTGATTTAAGAAAAGGGAGTTGCTTGTGTTTACTTTCAACGAGCAACACAATATATTTTTTTACAAGAAATAGCTCTCAGTGCCATAAAAGAGAAAAAGAAATGTTGAGGAAATGGGAAAATGCTTTTAAATGGCTCACCTGGTTGGTGCATTCCTGCTGAGAATCCACAGTCTCCATTTGTTCTCTTATTTTGTTATATTTTTTACAATATCTTTTGTATCTGTTTCATGCTGTCCTGAATTATGTTACTGCATCAAGCTCTGCAGTATAGGTACTCGCTGCTCTATTTATCCTTTGTATTATGAAGTGAAGCTGTAACTCTTCATATGGCTTCTGAGTTTGTACTGAAAATAAGTTATACGCACATTGTTAACTTAAAGCATTGCAGATATTTTAAGGGCCATCTCATTCTTTTAGTGCATTTTTATAGAAAACATGGTACTCAAGAGTTGCACAAAGGCCAGGATTTCAGGATTAACAGGTGTACAGGTGAGTCAATCAGAATGAACAAGGGAATGGATAACTCATCTGTACACATGAGAGAAGTTCTGAAATCCTGACCTGTCCTCTGCAGTTCAGTACAGACCTTGCCTACCTTGTCTGCATAATAGTCATAACCAAGGACCTAAAATTCTACATCTCGGCACTCCTAATCTTTCCACCCTCTACTACAGTTTCTACTCCTCAAATATCTCTCACTGGTGACCATACCATCATCACTGCCATGTCCGAGGCCCATTGTCTTGAGGTTCTACTGATCCCGCCCTCTCTTTCATTCATCACATACAATCAATAACAAAACCATGTCATTTTCACCTAAACATCTCCAAAATATACCACTATCTTACACAAGACACAAATAAGATTATTATCCATTATTTGATCATATCTCAACTTAACTTCTTGTTGCCCTCCCCATCACCTGTCTGTCGCCACTCCAATTCATAATGAACACCTCTGCTAGACTCATCTACCATACTCAACACTCAGTGTCTGCAGCACCTGTCTATCAATCTCTTCACTGGCTTCCCATAGCCTCCAGAATAAAATTGAAAATCATGACCCTAACGTATAAAGCCCTCAACAACAGTGCACCCCCTTATATCCCTGCTTTCGTCTCAAAATACTCACCCAACTGCTCTCTCTGCTAACAATTTTTTTCTTTCCTCCTCTCAAATCACTTCCTCTCACTCCCACCTTCAGGACTTTTCTTGTGCTGCCCCTACTCTATGGAACTCCTTGCCTTGCTCCGGTAGACTAACTTTCTCTCTTCAAACCTTTACAAATTCACTACACATACTCTGTGATGATCTGCTCTTCTTATGGGGCTTGAGAAGGCTTAGTAGAGGCAACCCTACCCCGCAGTATAGTTTTGGTTCGTTTGGAATCCCCTCTGTAAGTCATCAGGACCTTAGCCAGATGCTCCCCACTAATCTTAGACCTTTTTCGGCGCAGGAATACAGCTGGGCTGGAGATACGTAGTTAGTTGACCAGTGTAACAACCATGATACCAGGAGAAATTAACTCAAGGATACACACCATTATCTATGTGATACAGAAGCAACTGATTTATTTTGAAAATTCTAACATATTTAAAGGGGATAGGACACAAGAGGTGTATACTATACAACAATGAGAGGGAGTGGCAGATAATTACTGCAAATTTACCCCACTTGGAGTCTAGCAGTAGCATCCTGTCTTGCACCTCTAATAAACATAATGCTATCTCTGACTGTCTAGACCCTGAATAGAGCATATGGGAGATGGGATTAACTTAAAAGGATAAAAACAGATATCAATACAATAGAAATTCAGGGGTATGTAGTAAGTCACGGTGAGCCCAAAAGAGTCCAGCAAATAGTCCAAAGTCCAGGGCTACCGTGACATACTCAACAGCATGTTGTGGAATATGTTGGTGAGTCATAAATAAATTATTATAATAATAATAATGATAATAATAATAATACACTCTAAATAAAGTTACTATGTATACACAACTTTAGATTTAGATTTCATCACTTGAGTGTTCTGTGTGTATTACAAGTTGGAGTCCCCATTACCTCTTATTATTTCATTGACTTTTTGTTCCCGACTCTTGCATTTGGCTTATACTTTTGATTGCTGCCTGGCTTGACCCTTTCATTTGTTTTCTCATTTTTGAATGAGCATGGTTGATCATGGTTGAGTTAAGTGAGGTACATAGTCGTGCCCTGTCTTTGTGGGGAGAATAATTCATTTTTATAAACAGATGTGCAGGAAGTGTAAGAAGTTTATGAAGTTCACATTTGAGCAGCATGGTCTTTGTGTATGGTGAAGAGAGTTATCCACAGAGGTCAGGAAATTAAGGCCAGTTTGGAAAGTAAAACCGATTTGTGCCGCTGGTTATGAACTGTACAGGACGGCAAATATGGTAATGTGGATTGTAATTGGCTGTAGACTTTTGTTGGAAAGTGCGTGGGTTGTTTGAAGAGTGCTCAAGTGGATGTCTTGAGGAAAAGTAGATAGGCAATGAGTAATGGTAGTAAAAAGTGAAAACTTTTTTTTTTTTTAAAGTGAATGAAGTAAGTAAGTCTTGTTTCTCTTCCAACACATTGAAAAAATTTTCCTAGGAGGGAATCAATTTTGCTGAAATAATTGATCAAACTAATAATCTAAGTTTTCTATCAATGGAGTGATCTTTTGATATTCATACTTTAATGGGATGACTGGCCTATACTATTTAGTTTTTTTAACATGATTTGTTTTGTGTTTTGTATTAGAGACACTATTCTGTATTCAGCACTCAGTGTAGAATAAAATCTATTAAATCATATGATAATAAAACAGACATTATTAAGTACGTTGAACTATAAAGATAGATGCCTGAAACCTGAGTAAATTTTAAGGGATTATAATTGTAATACAGCAATGTAATTAAATATATCTCTCAAGATATTTTAAATATATATATATATATATATATATATATATATATATATATATAAATATCAAATATGACAAGCTTTCAATAGTTGATATTCATAATAAATTAGGTACTAATCGGTCAAGTGTGCAAGTTTCTAAAAAAGGTCATCATCATTCCGGGTAAAATGAGCAAGCTTTTGAGAGGTACACCTCTCTTTTTTCAAATCTGAAGCAATGCTGATTAAGATGAAGTATTAGTATAGACAGAAAATGACACATATACAGTATATATATATATATATATATATATATATATATATATATATATATACATATATATATATATATATATATATATATATATACATATACATACAGTATGTATATATATACAGTATATATATCTAAATATTGAATGCATATCTTGGTATTATATGAAGTTAAGCATTCAAATTAAATCCTTCTGTGCTTGTCTGTATTCACTGTGAGTAATGCTGCTCCTTAAAAGGTCCACTGTATCCTTAAGGGATTTAAAAGAGAAAAAAGCAAACATTGCTTGCAGCCCCTAGTGCAGACTGTTAACTAATTAATTTGCAAGGACAATTTTATTTGCTTCCTTTTTTTTTTAATTAATAAACTGTCTGAACTAGATACTGTGCGCGCTGTTGCTTTTTCTCATGGGGTAAGTGGTAAAGTTTTGGGCTAAGAGGTCTCTTTTACCTTTCCCATAACTGGCGCTCTTCTTGTTTGCTATGGCGGCTCTACTACTGACTTCCCATGGATATTTTGATCTTCTATGGCATTAAATGTGGTGGTATGGATGGGTTAAAACTTATTCTATGTGCTTTCTGTAGATGTTTGTGATATATCAGTATGAGATACACTTCCATTGACAAGAATGTAAAGGAGGTAAGAATATCTTTACTTAACTAGGGAATATATGACAGTAACACAGAGAGTAAGGCTTAAGCCTTATATTTAGGTATTACCTGGCAAAATGATGACATTGCTAGTGCTAAGTGCACTTAGAGTCTTCAGTTTCTACAACTATGGTTGATGTAGAAAATAAGAAAAGACCAACATCTAAGACATTGGTGGAAAAAGAGTTAGCAAGGATTTGCATGTAAATTTGAGAACTTCCAATGCGACCAGTTCTCAGACACTTTTGAGTACTCATGTGCCATATATACAATCCTTCAAAAAGAAATAGGTTACCTGTGAGGCATGAAACTCAAGGGCACTTCTGAAACTATGTATTTAATTGTGGTACAGTTTTATGTTAAAATAAAACATATAAATTAGTAGAAGTTTCCATGGGTGTGTCTGAGCCTAGGCCCTCGATGCCCAGGCCTAGGGTAGAACATTTGCAGGGGGCAAAACTGACTGAAGTTGCAGATGCAATGCCATGGAATATGCAAATAAATGTCTATATGCATAGAATATTCTGTCTGTAAGAATACTTAATGTATACTTACATAGACACATATACACTTCTAATGTTCTATATAGGGGAAATAGCAATTGGAAAGTAGGAGTGGGAGCGTGGTCATTGGGAGCACAAAAATCTGAACAGGTCTAGGGCAGCATAAACCCTAATTATGTGTTAGTTTCCTTTAAAAATATATATAAAAATATTCTACATGT
This sequence comes from Discoglossus pictus, assembly GCA_027410445.1. Taxonomy (NCBI): domain Eukaryota; kingdom Metazoa; phylum Chordata; class Amphibia; order Anura; family Alytidae; genus Discoglossus; species Discoglossus pictus. The sequence goes on along the minus strand of CM050166.1, from coordinate 20,156,271 downwards.
GAACAGGCTGAAAATTTTGTAAACAAGTATCTAGAAAGAAATATATATATATATATCTTCCAATGCCTGGTCTGTACCACTCCTACATTGCATGGATATTGTAATTATATTTGCAACAGTTCAGTTGCTCTCCAGATGTCCTTAGCTGCATTTAGTATGGTCATGCGACCCTTATCCAACATATTTGATTAATGGACTTTTTCTTTCTTAAAGGCCAAGTTTCACCTAATTCTTTATAAAAAAAGAGGAATCCTAGAGAAAATTAACGTTTATGTAAAATTTCTGCAACTTGCCTAGTTTGCAATTTACTCTTCCATGTTTATGGAGAGCAAAATATTTTTTTTTAAACACAGTTTAAAAGCATCAGAATTTAGGTGCATCAACATTGTTACAATGGAAAATATTCGAATTTCATATACATAGTCAGCTCAACTGTGAGACTTAATATGAAAATAGCAAATAGTCTTGTGATATTTTCTACCTGTTTCTAATATTTTTAAACCTACTTTTGAAAAACATTAAGAATTTATCCTAAAGTTGGTATTAGGGTATGCGCCTGTCAAAATCCAACACGTGAGAAGTCCCTGTAACTAGACACATTATTATGCAAAATAAAACAGCGGGTCCCCCATAATTGGATTATTTACAGTATATTGCAAATTTAAGGCCAAAATATTTGTTAAGTACATTTCAAACAGCATATGTCAAGTTATACATGAAATGGTATCAAAAGGAGCTTATCAGAGATAAGGTTCCATTGTATTTATTGTACTACAAAGGCCCTTTAGTACAATTTGGCCTGGGCGACTTCGCTTCAAAGTCAGTCAAAGCTCTTTATAGAAACTCTTTCTCACGTATTGTGAATCCTGACTTTGAATCTAAACAATTTAAAATTGGGAACGGCACCCGTCAGGGCTGCCCTTTATCCCTGCTTCTATTTACACTATTCCTGGAACCTCTAGCTATATACATTCGTCAGTGTAATGAAATCAAAGGGGTTTGTATAGGTAAAGAAGAATTTAAATACATGGCTTTTGCCGATGACATTATAGTTACCATAACAAACCCCGAATACGCATGCTACAAACTTCAAGAAATAATTGAGGACTTTGGCAGGCTATCATTTTTTGAAGTCAATCAGACAAAGTCAGATACCCTAACAAAAGGAATACCACTGGAAACTAAGAATAAATTAAGGGAAGACTTTAGGTTTAATTGGCATTCCAAATATATAACCCATCTGGGAATAAGATTCTCTTTTCGGGTAGATAATATTCTTAATGACAACAATAATGAGGTTATGAAGCTAATTAGACCTATATTAACTGATTAGAGCCACCTAAACCTATCCTCGTCAGTCCGAATAGCATCAATTAATATGAACATACTTCCCAAAATTACATACTGCATGAGATCCATACCGGATATCTTGGCTAATAATTATCTCAAGTGTATACAGGATCAATTAGATAAATTTATGTACGCAGGGAAAAAACCTAGAATTCGGAAAAGCATAACTTACAGTAAATTATCTAATGGTGGCCTAAATGCACCAAGTTTAAAAGAAATCCATCTTAAGATAATTATTGCCCAACTCATTGGTTGGCATATTATTAAAGATAAGCCAAGATGGCTATCGCTGGAAGAATCGTTAGTGAAAAACCATTCCATTCAAATGTTGATCTGGTTACCCGCATATGATAAAGCTTTATACAGCGATCTCCCAAAAAACTTAATCAATATCATTAAAATCTGGTATCAATATAGAAGAAAGATGCAGTTAACAAATATACCCTCAATCGTAGCTCCACTGGATTATCTGAGTTTGAGGGCGCAATGCCCCTCAATAAAGATGCTATCTGATAAGGGCTTAAGATGTATCTCCTACCTATATAATAAAGGTAATCTTCTTACCATTCAGGAGCTGCAGCAGAATTTGGAGTTAAATAATAAATTCAACTGGTTAAACTACGAAAGTCTCAAGTTAAATCTAATGGGGAAAGGATATAAACTCTCAGGGATGAATAGCCCTACTAAAATTGAGGAAATCATTCTAAAAGGAGATTTTTCACATCTAATCTCTAAGTGCAGTAGACCTATTGATGACTCTGTCCCCTTTATTAAAAGCCTAGGGGTTAAAGGGTGGGAAAAGGATCTTGGAATCTGCCTAGATGAGACAAGTTGGAAGTATAGTCTAAAAACCACAAAAAAGTCCTCGGTTAATATAATATATACAGAGCTATATTTCAAAATTATTCATAGATGGCACTTAACTCCAGTTAAATTGAGGAAAATCAACCCAGAGGAGTCAGATTGCTGTTGGAAATTTTGTGGCTCACGAGGGACTGATTACCACATCTGGTGGGAATGCAATAAAATGCAGAAGTGGTGGTTAGACATCTTCCAACTAATATGCAAATTGCTTGACAAACAAATTGTATGGTCTCCTCAAGTTGCCATTCTCCATATGAACTTAGAGAAATTCCCATCCACTGAGAGGTATCTGATTTGCCATATTTTATTAGTAGCCAAATATCTTATTGTTAAATACTGGAAGCTACCTATAATCCCAGCTTTTAGCGAATTGCGCAATCTTATCTCTACAAATAGAGAGCTAATGAATAACAGTAACTCCTCTCCGTTGGAGCGTAAGGTCTGCCATTTTAGCTGGCTGAAATGGGACAGCTATATGGAATCCCTATAACCATAGCAAATTCACTCTTATATTCTATATGGCTCTCCTCATTTATGACATGGTAAATAAATTCCTTCAGTCTGATTATGAAATGTATCTAGTTTTGTTTCCACAGTGATGTCGGGTTTAGGTATGTATGTACTTTATGTACTAATCCAGATACTAATGTATTTATTGTACTATGTAAGTTCTTCTGTTTGTCTTTTGTTCGTCCTTTCTCTTGTTTCAAATTTAAAAAATCAAATAAATTTTCAAAAAAAAAAAAATGTTTTTCACTTTATGTTCTTTGAAATATTCAAACAGAATCAGCAAATAAGAAATATATACAGCAAATACAAACACCAAAAAAAAATAAAAAAAAAATAAGCCCTTTAGTACATGTCCAATACCAGACAAAAAACATAGACCTCCATCCAATTGCAGGCCCGTAATTACCTGCGGGTTAGAATTTTTTTACAATTCTGGCTGTATTCAATTGACTCAAGTCCACAATTGCAGGGTTAATGCCTAAAACCGTAAACCATGAACCCGTACATAACAATTCAGGGAATGATCAAGATCAATTAAGCAAGCCCGTAAGTTACAATTTAGAAAGAGCCAATAGTAAATGAGACCGTTATCATGATGTCAGTAGAACAATCAATTAGGCCCTCATTCAATTGCAATTTGGCCAATTGAATAGGGGTCTAAATAAGCACATAACATATTTTTTTTAAGAAGTTTTTAGTTAGCAAACATCTATCCAAAAGCAAAGTTTTCACTAACTAAACACTTATTTAAAGCACTATTCAACTGGCCAAATGAGGGCCTTAGGCCCTCATTCAATTGCAATTTGGCCAATTGAATAGGGCTCTAAATAAGCACATAACATATATTTTTTAAAGAAGTTTTTAGTTTGTAAGCATCTATCCAAAAGCAAGGTTTGCACTAACTAAAAACTTCTTTAAAAAAAATATGTTATGTGCTTATTTAGAACCCTATTCAATTGGCCAAATCGCAATTGAATGAGGGCCTTAGTGTTTAGCAGTCCAATATGCGATCGTACTCGTAATCCAGCAATGTAGACATCAATAAAAATGAATGAAGTCCATGTGGGTGGCCTGATATGTATTAACTCCTTAATTTCCAGTATTGATATAATGCGGAAATAAAATGTAAAAAAAATATTTATTTATTGCAGATTTGGGAGCTTGAGACTGTTGTGCAATTCATTTTAATGCCTTTATTGCTTTTCTCGTATTTTAAAGTACAGTAGTGGATTTATATTTACTTTTACAGTGTTACGAACAGGTGTTTAACCCACTTGTGGGTCATATCTATTATTCGTAGGAATTTTGGATACATTTGCTATTTATGGGTTTGAAGGAAATTGCAGGCTTGCTGAATTGTAATTGAATATGGATTAGCACTGGTAACATTTGCGGGCTTGAAACATCAAAGGAGGAGATAGGACAGAGTTACGTTTCTAACAACTGTAGTGATTTTGAGCAAATGGATTGCGAGTAGCTAAATTCAGCCAAATGAATATCAGTAACATTCGAACTAGTAGCTTTCTCTTGAATGCATAACTGGCTAATCAGATATCCACTTAGTTTAGCATTCACTCTTCAAGATTTTCTCACAATGTTGTTTAAATTAGCAAGTCAGGCTGAAAGAGTTAAAATTACATTTATCTATAGTTCATCCAACTTAATGAAAGCCCTATAAGCCCAATGGTTTAGAGTTAAGAAGCATGGCACCCCCCTCTAGTAGCCTTCCAACCTCCTACCATATTTTTAGTGCAGTGGTTAGGGTGTGCCACTGCGTGATGTGATGGGTAGCAAGTTGTGAAAATCCATATTGCAGTTTCCAGTGTACATAGTCAGAGACTCCTCGTTGGTAACAAGTGTTGACTGGATTATTACCTGTTTTACCTCTATGGTCTCTCTTTTAGTCTCTTTTGGGACTTTTCCTGTAATCTTCCTAACAGCAGTGGCGGACAGCGGCCACATGGTGGCGCAGTGACAACTCATCAAGACTATTTTTGATTTGTTCATAGGGTTAGGGGTAGGGTTAGAGTTAGGATTAGATCTAGGAGTTAGGATTAGGGACTAGGGTTAATGTTTAGGTCTAGGAAAGTGTCAGATGATAAGCTTTACATAATAAAGTAGTGGTGCGCTAACTTCTAACCCATAACCCTAACCTCTAAATCTAACATTCACACTAAGAAGAAATTGAACAAAATCTCACCATACAACTGCTAGCTGCCATGGCTGGCCAGGAGAAATAATTAACTATCTATGTAAAATTTAAGGAACTTGCCTTGTTTGCCATACTTCTCCATGTTCGTAGAGAGTGGAAGCTACCATTTTAAAATTGATTTTTGTCACTGGCACAAAGCTTTGTGAGCTGATTGAATCAAAAGTGCATGAGTTAATCAAACTGCAGCTAAATTCTAAGCCGTGACTATTAAAGGCGTGTTCTGTGTTCTCAGCAGCTCATATCATACTGCAACTATCTCCTTGTTGGCCTCCCCATCACCCGTCTCTCTTCACTCCAATCCATAATGAACGCCTCCACTAGACCCATCTACCATACTCAACGCTCAGTATCTGCAGCTCCTCTCTGGCTTCCCAGAGCCTTGAGAATAACTTTTAAAATGATTAGCTTAATGTGAAAAGCGCCAACAATATTGCACCCTCTTATATCTCTGCTCTCGTCTGTAAATATTCTCCCAACCGGCCTCTTTCTCTGCTAATGACCTTCTTCTTTCCTCCTCTCTTATCACCTCCTCTCATGCCCACCTTCAGGACTTTTTTCATGCTGCCCCTATTCTTTGGAACTTCTTGCCTCGCTCCACTAGAATATACTCCTCCCTCAAATCCTTCAAAACCTCACTAAAAACTCATCTATTTAAATAAGCTTATCACCTTCAGTTTTAATATACAATCTGTTTATACCTCATCCATACCCTAAGTTTGTAAGTTTGCAAGTTTTCTATCTTACCAAGTGTTTTGGGGAAAGCACTGTGTGAGTATGATTTTAAGATCCAAGACAGGGCCCTCCATTCTTTTTCATTGTGTTAATATTGTTTTTACTTGAACTTACCCCTGTATAGCGCTACTGAATATGTTGGCACGCTGCAAATAAAGGAATAATAATAATAATTATCACCTATGTAGTTGTTGTACTGCGAGTTGTCATCACGGTCTGCGATCGTCACAAAACGAGGGGAGCCGCTGACCACGCAGTTGAGGCACGTGGGACTTAGGCTGCAACGAACGCCTAAGGTGCTCATTGCACTGCGAGCCTCGCAAATCGAGGCGAGCAGTTGAAGCACGTGGGAAATGCACTCATTGCAGGGGTGGACACGCAGGACTTAGCTGGCGCTCATCACAAGACATGCAGGACTTAGTTGCAGTGAGGCCTCATCGAGAGGCCCCTGGACTTTGCAACGGGCTGTATGACTCAGGACCCGCAGCACCTAGATGGACTGCGGGGCTCGCAAAAATACGACTTTAATGGTCGAACCACCAAACTGGAAAAGCCTGCAAAAACACACAAATATGCCTCAAAATAACTTGCACACTCACGAACAGCACAGGGGAAGAGCCAGAGAGGTTGCAAGTTAATTTGAGGCATATTTTGCCTTTTTTAATGATCCAAAATCGTCGAAGTGGGGGAAAAAATGAAGGCTGAAAAACGTAAATTCTGAAACAGGATAAAAACGAGGCTCAGCAAGGCCAGGCACCCAGAACTTAGAAAATACACAAAGCAAAAGACAGTAACACTTAGATGAACATTGCCAGGCATGCAGGACATAGAAAATAGGCAACGGCGAAGACAGTAACACTTACACAAACAACGCCAGGCACGCAGGAATTTGAAAATAAAACCAACGGCAGTCAGCGAGCGCCACGCAAATGGTGCTCAGAGGGAAAAAGCCTCACATTGTGTGGAAAACAGCATTGCCAGCCTTAGAATTTTATTCCCATCATTTTTGACGGGCAATTTCCTAGTAATAATAATCTTATACCAAGAATCTTTTATATAAGATCAACTTGTGTTAGATGAAACTTCTCCTTTAATACATCAACATTAATTTTAAATGCATCATAAAATATAAAGATCTCGGTGTTTCTGTAACTGAATATTCTCTTTATAAGAATAATGAAATACAAACAAAAGAAAGTGATCAAAATTCTTATTAAGATCAAGCTGCATTAAAAAAGAAAGAAACTGTAATTGCAATAGAAATATGTCTTAATATTGGAACAAAATGAAAGAACTTCAATACAAAATCTTTTTAGAGTATATTCATATCAAATATATTCCAAGCACTGAGTACTTCAGTTCTTTTTTGATTACAGTAATTGAAAGTAATGAATTTTTCATCCACAGAAATGTATTAAGTACAAGATCAGAAATAGAGTTATGAGATTTTCAAAATGTATTATACTGAAGTTGTTCTGTTATTATAAAAAATATATATATGCAGCATATCCAGAAACATTACATTTGAATGTCACTCAAAAGCATAAAATAAGGCAAGAAACTAGCAAAAAGACCTGAATCTATTCCAAGTTAAGTAAAGCATGATCTTTTCTAATAGAATCTAAGAAAAAAATCTCCTGACCAAAATCATTTATGGCCACTATCATATTTGAAAAGATGTTGAAGGCATTGCAAATTATCTATATTATAATATTTTGTAGGAACACTCAAGACAAAGAAATTGAAACATTAAGGTCCAACCATACTTACAACCTTTCCTGTGGCTAATATTTTAACAGTGTAATAATAGATGTAGGCACATCAACTCATAATGAAGATTGTTTTTTACACTTAAATTTGAATAATAAATTGCACACAGTTGCATGAAAAGACGTATCAGAAGTGTGTAGGCCCAATGTCTACTCAACTATCTCCTATATTCTAAGTGTATACATAGAAAGGAGTAACAATTCTGTTGAAAAACGCCGGTACCAATGCATCGACATGTTCACTGTTACGTGTTTCGTGAATATAAACAACTCATCAGCCAGGAGTGCAATAGTTAAATCCAACTAAATTATGGATGGAATTAATTTCTTTATTTTAAGTTTATTTTAAGTCTTCCCTATGGTTTGGTACGCCTGTCTTTTATTATTGAGATATGTGAGATAACCGTTATTAAAAAAGGCTAATTATCTCTCAGGCCTAAAAAAAGAGTAACAATAATGATATTTATTGATTATTAATGCAGCATCATTTGTTAGTAACTGGGTAGGGAGTGGGGGGGAAGAGACACACGGCTTGCAAAGTTACAGGCTTACACATACGCACATTGCATGCTGCGGCATGCAAGCAGCAAAGGCGTTGATTACGAGGCCCTTAAAGTAGAGTAGTGGAGTGTCTCGCAACGAGCCCCGAAGGCACTCATTGCGGGGCTTGTGATGAGTGCCAAATGTGCTCATTGCGAATCCTGCAAGTTGTGGGTTCCCCGAGGCCTGCAGAGCTCGCGATCAGCGGGCTCGCGATGAGCGTTGAAGGTAGTTAAAGCGAGGCTAGCAAGTTAGAGAGGGGAGTGCCTTGCATTCTGTGGCAAACAGCATTGACAGCCTTCAAATTTTATTGCTGTAATTTTTGACAGGCAAGTCGCTAGTATATACAGTATATACTAGCAGCTTGCCTGTCAAAAATGGTGGAGCCTCTCCCCCTCTACTTTACTGGCCTTGCGATAAACGCCTTTGGCAGTCATTACAGGCCTCTCAATGAGCGCATTCTGGGCTCATCACCGGCGTCACAATGAGCGCCTTCGGCGCTCATTGCGAGTCTCTCCCTCTGTCTACTTCTCTCCCTTGTGTCTCATTTCCCCCCTCCTCTCCCTGCCTTGTGTCTCCTTTCTCCCCTCCTTTCCCTCCCTTGTGTCTCCTTCTCCCTGTGTTTTTACCTCCTCTCCCTCCCGTGTCTCTTTCCCCCCCTGTCCCTGTGCCTCTTTCCCCCCTCTCCCTCACCTTTGTCTCTTTTCCCCTTTCTCGCTCCCCTGTGTCTCTTGCCCCCACCTCTCCCTCCCCTGTGTCTATTGCCCCCTATCCCTTCCCTGTGTCTCTTGCCCCCTTTCCCTCCCCTGTGTCTCTTCCCCCCTCTCCCTCCCCTGTGTCTCTTTTCCCCCGTGTCTCTTTCCCCCTGTGTCTCTTCCCCCGTGTCTCTTCCCCCCTCTCTCACATCTCTTCCCCCTAATTCCCCCCTGTGTCTCTTCCCCCTCTCCCTCCCCTGGGTCTCTCCCTCCTCCTCTCCCTCCCCTGTGTGTCTCCCTCTCCTCTCCCTCCCCTGTGTCTCTCCCCCCTTCTCTCACTTCCCTATGTCTCTCCCTCCTCTCAATCCTTTGTGTCTCCCCCCCTCTCACTCTTTTGTGTCTCCCCCTCCTCTCAGTTCCCTGTGTCTCTCCTCCCTCCTCTCACTCCCCTGTGTCTCTCCCCCCTCCTCTTTGTCTCTCCCCCCTCCTCTCATTCCCCTGTGTCTCTCCCCCCTCCTCTGTGTCTTCCCCCATCCTCTGTGTTTCCCCCCTCTCCTCTGTGTCTTCACCCTCCTTCCCTGAGTGTCTCTCCTCCTCTGTCTCGTTGCACCGCAAAGCGCATGCTCATGCGCAACACCACCCCGCCGCAAATCGCATGCAAGGCATACGCCGTGCAATTCGCATGTGCCCCCCTTTACACAATGTGCATGCTTGGCTTACGCCACACAATGTGCAAGCGCAGGCATTGTGGCAATCGTAGTTGTCAAACTGTGATTTGTTCTAGCGTGATGACGAATCGCAGTTTGACAACTATTATATGTGATATTCCTATACTGCATACTCTTACTTTTATACAGCTCAAAGCTGTTTGATAAAGCAGGCATATGCTTAAGGGAAGCCATGTTTCATGTGTTTGTGAATTGCAAGAGCATAACCATTGTGGGCATTTGCATGTCCCTGCCAAGGTTCCCAGAATGCAGTGTAATAACTGTATTTCTCAGAATTCTGGCCATAAAACAAGTTTTTGTAACTTGTTTTAGTCATTCAAATGTGGACACAAATATGCTGTTATAATATTTATATATATATATATATATATATATATATATATATATATATATATATATATATATATATTCCTATATTGTATACTCCTCAAACCCAAGAGTCAAATCAAAGACGAATTATTTGGGGAATTTAACAGAGGAAAACTTAAAAGCGGTGTTGGCGCGTTCATTAGAAGTGCAATTTGAGAGCAACATAAAACAGGGAACTATTTATCATTAACATATATTATTTCACCCATTTAAGACTAGCTCAGGATGGCCTTCAGGATATATAGTTATGCTGTAGATGTAACATGTTTACATATTTTGTTATATTATAGTAGGAAAACTTTAAAAATTTTAGTCTATACGACACATAGACGATGTCTAGTAAGATCAGGGGCTTAGAGACTTTACAAGTATATTTTATCATTGTTTTTGTTTAACTTTATTGAAGTTGTATTTTCACTCATTTTTATTGAATGCTATTTGGTGGTATTATTATTATTATCATCGTATATCTATCAAAGGCACGCAATGAAAATGTATTTGGAAAAAAAATCTAGTTGTATTCCCTGGCAAATATTAAAATACATTTAGAGACTGGTGATTTTGTTTTTTATTTCATATTGTATATTTGGCAACTTAAACAACACATTTCAAACTTTCCTAAAGTTTTAAAAAGATAACTGTATACAATAACATAGAGGAAAATAACTTTTTGATTGCACAACTGTACCAAATGAATGGGTTGCATGCCATATTGAGATATACAGTACAGAAAACGACAGAAACGTAGACAAGTTTTAGCCCATCAGTAATTATGGCATAAATCTGATATACCCTTGCTTAAAGGACTACTGTAATATCTTAGCAAGAGGAGATAGTTATGTTAATTATTCATTAATCATTAACAAGATTCCAGTTTAAAATCCATAATAGATTGGAGTGTGTCTCCATCCTGATAAGGTCATTAAATAGAGGGTGAGGGAGTTAGCTGAATGACTGGTCTAAAGACTTTTTAAGAATAACCAGATATGATAAGAAAATAAACAATTATTGATAGGCTGCCCCAAAAGCAAAAATGGAAACCACCAACATAATAAGCCTCCAGCCAATGAAGGTCATTGTATTGTTGGTATTCATTTTATCTGCAAATGTAGCAGCTTCCTTGTAGGCAAGGTCACCTCACCCATTGACCTTATAGAGGGTGGATTCCAGTCCCAACTGAGTCTGAACTTTGAAAGTACATTTTATATTAACTATTTTTAATAATTGAATATAAATTGTATTTACGTCCAATGCCTAATTAAACATCTAGCCCATGTTGGTGGGCCATTACAGTGGATAGTTGAACATTTCAGCAAAAAATATAGATCTTTCTCACTCTGAATTAGGCAATAATCGTTGCCTTCCCATAGCAACACTGATAAAAATGTACAATGCATTTGTGTATTAATATTTAATTTTAGAAATACAGTATATGTTACTTAAACTTTCAACTTAAAATGCCCTCCTGGCAAGCTCTTGTAATTAATTAAATCAATTTCCCATTCAATGCTTTTTCAGGTCAGCTCTTTGCAAGACAATCTATTGCAGACACTGCTATAATCTCATCATAAACACTAATTGATACCAGAATGCTACTTAGCAGTTAAATTATCTTTCAAATTACATAGTAAAAATAGAATCCAACCTGTTAAGGGTCTCAATTTCCCTAACCGTAAAGTTTTATTGAATGATAAAAATGTACTTATCCCTGTGTTTCTATATCGGACTTGCTTTAAAAGAAAAAGGCACATATAAAAAGCTTTGCGACACGTTTTCATGTAAAGTAAATTTTATATCTTTAAATTTACTTCTCTTTTACTAGTTAAAAGGTTGTGAGTATCTGGTTCATCACTTCTTAGTTTAAGAAATGTGCATTTATAAAGTCAACAATAATGCCATCTATACAATGTGTGTTACTTACTTTGGTGTTCAGCCTGTCTCCACAAACTTGCATTGTTTGTCTGGAAGCCATTGGCATAATCTGCCAGCTATTTAATCATTCAAGAGTTGTGAATTCAGTTTTACTTTCACCTGGTTAATTAACAATTGCTTAGAAATTCAGGTAACAAAAACAAATACTTCACTAATGACATGAGGTAGGTTAATGGTGACACAGCACAGGGATAGGCGGAGATAAGTCCCAACTGCTGAATAATTAAACAGCTTTCAGATTATTGGCTTCCAGACAAACAACATGAGTCATGTGACAACTGGGAGGTGGAGATAGACCAAAGATACCAGGTAATAAAGCCATTTCATTTATAGAGGGCTTTATGGCTTACTTTATTAGGGCTGTCATCATAATTCTTTGGGCTCAGCAGGAATCTTATAGACAAGGGCTTCCCAACCCAAAGCATATCCAACTTCCACATCTCCTATATCCCAGAGTTGTTAACTATATATTTATATTAACTGCACATAGTAGTCAAATATAATTTGTTACCCTTATTAAATTAGTATATTTACTTAATTTGCATATATTTTGACCAAAATTTCAAAACATCAATTATAATCATATATACTGTTGCGAAATAACTATACTTGATATAAACATAATACATATTCAGTGATTGTATAGATGACATCTTCATACCATCAGCTTAATATCCAATTAAATAAAATAACAATTTTATTAAACCAATATATCCCAAATAATAAATATTAATGCATGGATATGAAAATGTGTCCTTTGCTGTGTCTTCTTTAGTACATTCTTAAGATGTTACTCCAAAATGAAGAAACATGAAATGCAAGAAAATAAACCAACGTCTAATTGCAATACATTTAAAAAAATGTGTATTCACAAATCCAACAGCTCTCGTTACACTCACATTTATTAGTGCATTTAGTGGGATATTAAGTTAATGGTATGAAGAAGTTACCTATGCAGTCACTGAATATGTATATTTTTAAAACAGAGTAGTATAGTTAATTCACAATAGTATATATGATTATAATTAATGGTTGGAAATGATTACCAATTTATATACAAATTAATTAAATTCCCAGGGTGAAAAAACATTTTTATATTGTTGTTGTTTAGTAGTTAAGTCATATCTGACTCTCTCCATGACCTTATGGGCCTCAGCAAGCCAGGCATATCCATCAACCACTGCCCTCTGAGCTTCCTCAAGTTCATGTTCATTGTTTCAATAACCTCATCTTTTCATCTCTGTCTCTGCCATCTCATTCTTCGCGTGCTTGAATTTTTTCCCAGCATCAAAGTCAGGGAATCCTATCTTCTCATGATATGGTCAAACTATTTAAGATATAGCCTCATGGTCAAACCTTCCAGTGAACAGTTTGTCTTGATTTCCTGTAGTATTGATTTATTGGATCTTCTTGCAGTACAAGGGACTCTAAGTAGTTTTCTCCAACACAACAATTCTAAGGTAACAATTCTACGGCGCTCAGATTTCTTTTTGGTCCAGCTCTCACATCCATATGTTTCTACTGGGAATACCATAGTTCTAACTATGTGAACCTTAGTTGACAATGTAATAGCTTTACTATTTAATAGCCTGTCCAGACTTACCATAGCTTTCCTCCTCAGAAGCACACAACTTTTAATTTCATGGCTGCAGTCATCATGATGGCTGCAGAGATGTTAGAACCTAGGAAAATAAAATATAATATGCAAAATATCAAACCAAGCTTCATCAGTGCACGCTTTTGTCATATAGGGATGTATCCATGTATTAAATAGGTTATTGTGTCCATAATCTTTTCAGTTTTGAGCATATAAAGATGCTCCCTTATTGAGTTGAGTATATAGAAGCCATTTTACTAGGACTCCTGAAGTAGCCAATCTTATTAGAGATTTCAAATCTCTCAACTAGTATGTTATCTTTGCTGTCATATTTAACATACAGAAGACACATTTCATTAGGAATATTAAAGTATGCAATATTAATAAACATATTTTTTTCTCTACAGTAATTACAGTAATTGCTTCACACAATGAATTGTGAGAGAAACTTTGATAGGCTGCCCCAACAGCAAAAACTTGTTGTCAGTGATAACCTCTAACACATTAAGCCTCCAACCAATGAAGATAATTGTGTTGGTGGTACTAATTATGTCTGAAAACTTAACATCTTCCTGATAGTCAAAGCCACTTCCCTATTGACATTATAGTGGGTCTGAACTTTGAAAGGAAATTACATTTTGAATATTGTTCTTTTTTTAAATCATTGAATATCAGATACAGATAGATTAGTGAAAATGAAGCAAAAATGTATTTAGTTTAAAATGATGTCTCTTCCGCCCATATATATTTATGTTTATATGAGTTTCTGAGATTCCTTATAACTATCCCGTAGTACCACACATAAGTAATCAGCAAGGTTGTATAGCATGGTGATACTGTACTCCATGAGTGTATTTAGGGTTTATGCTGCCCTGGGCCATTCAGGTTTGTGTGCCCCCCACACCCCACTTGTAGCTTCTCCTTTCCGCTTTCTATATCTTAGATCATATAGCATGGTGATACTGTACTCCATAGGTGTATTTAGGGTTTATGCTACCCTGGGCCATTCAGATTTGTGTGCCCCCCACACCCGACTTGTAGCTTCTCCTTTCCGATTTCTATATCTTAGCTCATCATTTTATGTGTTTATGTCAAGTGTAAACTTACAGACAGAAATATATCTGTGCATATACAATCATATTTCAATGTACTTCAATGTACTTTAGCACTGCATCTTCATGCAGTCTGCTGCGCCCTGAAAATATGCTGCATTAGGCCTAGGCCTTGTGGGTCTAGAGAGAAACACACCACTGCTGTTCTCAGGGGATGCTGATAAATTTGTGTAGGACACAGGAGGATCTAGAAGAGCAAGATGCCAATTATCTATCCATGCTCTCCTGTCCTCTTTTTTGCCCCCATGAGCTACTCTCCTTCCTTCAGTCAATATCTCTTCCCTCTTCATAAGCAGAAACTCTTCTGCAAGTCCAAATCCCATCTCCTCTCTCTCTCACTCTTTCTGCTTGCTTCTGCAGATAGATCTCCTAAACAAGGCCCCTCACCTGCCATTTTCAGGATATATTATCTTACCACTAGTGGCAGACAACATATTACACACTTGAGCCACTAACCTCAATTGACTTTCTATTAGATCTCTTCCCTCTCCCACTATATGAAAAAACCTTTCTAACTTTGCATATCTTCCTAGCCAAGTCAACTTTCACTCTCTTCCTGACCCTTGCTACTCCTTAACGGTTTATTCTTGCTCAGGTTCCTGCCTCTTCCATTCCTTTTAGATTGTCACATGTTTCCTGTCTTCTAGGGTGCCTTGGAAAAAAAACACTTTTTACAATCTCAAAACAGGGCCCTCCATTTTCTTCCGTTTGTTTACATTGTATGCTTCCTTTTTCTTATCTCCTGTACAGCGCTACGGAATATGTTGGCGAGTTACAAATAAAACTTAATAATAATAAAAATAATAATATGCCCGAAAGCCCAGGGTAATTTCTGATGAAGCAGCGAATGCATATACACAAACAAACATATACGTGTCATACACATGGACCTCATTCACAGAATAGAAAAGGGTCTAAATCTATCTAACCAACCTATTTTATACTTTAGTTCAATGGTTTCTTGTGGTCTGAACAGTAACTGTTCTCATCCACCGTATGTGATTGATCATTTGATGTTTTTTTTTTATTTAGTAATTTGTTGTTTTAGTTGTTTGTTGTTATTGAACAGTGTTTTCATGAAAGGGATTGCTGGTGTTAAGTTGTCATAGTAAATCATTTTGATTTGCTGAGTTTTCCTCATGAGCAAAGCCTTCCATCATGTTTTATCAATGTTACATGAATTATTCTCTGTACAATTTGTAGTCCTGTGATGTCCTTTGAAGGAACATTGCCCAAAGTGTTCATATTAAATGTAAATATGAGCTTGTGCTTCAGTGTAAATAGTGAAATTATGGTTCCAATTCTGCAATGACTTTTTAAGCAACCTGGTCTCTTCAAGGAAATTAGTCTAAACCTGAATGTATAAATATAACTGCCTTGTACATTCACAAATTAAATGGATGGGTTAAAATGTACAATCAGTATTTTGTACTTTTCTCACTGGGTTAAATGGTTTTCTCCAACACCATTACTCAAAGGCATCGATTCTACAGCGCACACACTTCTTTATGGTCCAGCTCTCACATACATACGTTACTATTTGGAATACATAGTTCTAACTATGCAGACCTTTGTTGACAATGTAATATCTTTCCTTTTTAATAGCCTGTCCTGACTTGCCATAGCTTTTTTCCCCAGAAGCAAACATCTTTTAATTTTATGGTTGAAAATTCAACATCTGCGGAGACGTCAGAGCTTAGGAAAATAAAATGTAATATGCATAAGATCAAGGCAAGCTTCATCAGTGCACACTAGTGTCATAAATTCATGGATACATCTCTTTACTATTGTCTAGAACAGTCAATCAAGTGGAGAAGCTGTAGAAAAATTTCCCTTTTCCATTTCTTATTTTATAGTGACCTTAGATAGCAGTAACAAAGTATACAGTTTTCTCTACTATAATACTCAGCAATACCCTTTAATATTTTCATACTAGTAAATCGCCCATCAAAAATGATAATATAATTTTTAATTTGTCTCTCCCCCTTCCCTACCCTGTGTCTCTTATCCCCATTCCCTCCCCTGTGTCTCCCCCTTCCCTCCCCAGTGTCTCCTTCTCCCTCTCCCCTCCCCTGTGTCTCTTCCTTACCCTCCCCTGTGTCTCCCCCTCCCCTGTGTTTCCCCCCCTTTCCCCTCCCCTGTGTCTCTTCCCCCTGTGTCTCTTCCCACCTCTCCCCTCCCAGGTCTATTCCCCTCTCTCCCCTCCCCTGTGTCTTCCTCCCCCTCTCCCTCCCCGGTGTCTTTCTCCCACCTCCTCCTCTGCAGTTCGCTGCTGTTGTCACCATGTTCGTGCACTCGTGGCCCCTGCTGCAGCTGCAATCTGCACATGCGCGAACTATGTGCTAGTGCTTGCAGCATCCATACAGAGCTGTGCATGTTCACAGCTCTGTACGGACTTAGGAAGTACTGGTAAGTATGTACGCTCCCATGGAGCATTACACACTTACCAGAATTATTATAGTTGATATTTAGAGTGGCATAAAACAGTAATTGCTTCACACAATGAATCATGAGAGAAACAGCAAAATCTATTGCCAATGGAAACCTCTTGCCAATAGAAACCTCTAACACTCTAAGCCTCCAGCCAATAAAGATCATTGTGTTGGTGGCACTCGTGTCTGAAAAAGTAGCAACTTCCTGGTAGACAAGCCACTTCTCCATTGACCTTATAATGGGCAGATTCCAAAAACAGCCAAGTCTAAACTTTGAAAGTATGTTTAATATTGAATATTATTTTGTTTTTTAAATCATTGAATATTAATTTTATTAATGAGTAGTAGTAGTGAGGGATGACAGTTAGAGGGTTAATTGGGTTATAAAAAAAATCTTATAAAGCATTGACATATGCAACAGGTTTAAATGTAGATGTTTCTTGTAGAGCAGCACTCCTTTCCATTAAAGTCCTAATGTGGTAAGTGGGGTTCCTCAGGGTTCAGTATTAGGTCCTCTCCTATATCATATTTATTAATGACTTAGAGGTGGGACTGGAAAGAAGTGTCTCCATTTTTGCTGATGACACGAAGTTGTGCAAGGTAATTAAATCAGATAATGATGTGCTTTCCCTCCAAATGGATTTAAGTAAAATTGAGAAATGGGCATCTAAATGGCAGATGAGATTTAATACGAATAAATGTAAAGTTATGCATCTGGGAATAAAAAAATAGCCATGCCATTTTAATCTTAATGGAGCAAATCTAAGTGAATCATATATTGAAAGGGATTTGGTAGTACTTGTCGACAACCACCTAGGCCAAATCTAGGTGTATCAGATATTGAAAGGGATTTGGGAGTGCTTGTGGACAAGCACCTAGGTAACAGTGCTCAAAGACAAGCAGCAGCCGCAAAGGCAAATAAAATATTAGCATGTATTAAGAAGGGTATAGAAGCCAGGGAAGCAAATATAATTCTGCCACTATACAAATCTCTAGTAAACCCTTATTTGGAATATGGAGTACAACTTTGGGCGCCACTTCATAAAAAGGTCATTTTAGAGGTGGAAAAGGTACAGAGGAGGGCAACAAAACTATTAAGGCGAATAGAGGGGATATGATTTCCCTATATAAATACATCCAGGGTCAGTATAAAGATTTGTCAGGGGAGCTTTTTGTGCCAAGAGGTTTTCAACTGACAAGAGGACATCCCTTGAGGTTAGAAGTAAAACGATTCCACCTTAAAGAAAGAAAAGAGTTCTTCACAGGAAGGGAGGTTAAACTGTGGAATTCTCTACCAGAGGAGGCGGTGACAGCGTATTCAATAGATAACTTTAAATGGGGACTGGATTTATTTCTAATTAAAAAGGGAATTCAGGGTTATCCTGGATAATTAGAGAGTATCTGGTGTCATGAAGGAATTCATTTTTTTCCCTTTTAGACGATTGGCTAAGTTTCACTTGTTTTTTTTTTTTCTGTTTGCCTTCCTCTGGATTAATTAATAATAAAAAAAAATAATAATAATAATAATAATTGATTAACAAGTAATTAACAACAAATTAATTAATATTTAATCCGCATATTGCAGATCAAAGTAGATCTTAAAGGGTTTAACTTGATGGACTGAAAGTCTTTTTTCAACCTTAATTACTATGTAAATATGTAACTATGTAAGAAGTTGAAGCAGGAGTGAGAAAGTGAAGGAAGAGAGAGTAAAGGGTAGGAGATAGAGAGGAGAGAAAGAGGAGAGGAAAAAGAGGAGAAAGTGGGAGAAAAATAGTAGAAATAAATGGGGGAGAGAGAAGGAGAAGATAAATGAAGAAGAGAGAAAGTGGAAGAGAAGGAGAGAAGGAGGTGTAGAAAGGTAAAGGTAGAAGAGAGAAAGTGGAAGAGAAGGAGAGACTGGCATGGTGATGGAGAGGGGGGAAAGGTGGAAAGACAGGGGAATGGTAATGAATGGAGAGAGGGTGAGAAAAGGGGAGGGAGTAGAGAAAAGGTGAGAGACCAGTTGGAGAGGGTAGGGGCAAGAAAAATAGAAATAAAGTGATGGGAGGGAAGGAGAAGGGCCTGAGAGAATGGGAGGGTAAAGAGAGAAAATGGGAAGTAAAAAGAGGAATGGGAGAGATAAACAGATATTAGAGGATGGAGAGAGAAGGGAGAAAAGGATAGTGTGAGACAGTGGTGGTGAAAGGGAGAGAGAGAGATTTGGCAAAGAGGTGGAAGTTATAGAGAAATAGAGACAAAAGAGAAAGGGAGAAAAGGGTGGAAGGTCGAGAGAGAATATGGAAAGAGAAGAGGGAGGTAAAAGGGGAAGAAAGGAGGAGTAGAATAGGGGAGAAGAGGGATAATTAAGCGAAAAGAAAGGGGGAAGATAAAAAAATAAGAGAGAAAAGAGATAGAAGGGGAGGGGGAAATGAGTGTAAAAATGAATGGAAGGAGACATGAGAGGGACAAAAAAGGGAAAAGGGGAGGAGGAAGAGAAAGGAGAGAGATGAGTAAGGAATAGTGAGAGATAAGATGGGAGTAAGATGTTGTGGAGAGAAGAATGGGCGAAATAGAAAAAAGGGGGAAGAGAGCAGAGGGGGGAAAAGGGTTCAAGACGGACACACGGGGGGAGAATAGACAGAAAGAGCAGGGTAGTGTGAAGAGGAGAGATAAAGAAAGAAGGAATGAGAGGAGCGGAAAAACAAGGATGAGAGTGGGAATTGGGCGGGAAAGAGAAAGAAGAGGGAAGGAAAAGGGGAGATGGGGTGAAGAGTGAAAGGGGCAAAAAAGAGGGGAGATAGAAAACAAAAGAGAAAGGATGGAAAAGTTATGGATAGAGATGAAAGGAGAGGGGAAAGAAAAAGGAAAAGGAGACATAGAGCCATAGGGGGAATTGGGGAGTGGACAGAGGACTGGGAGGGACTGTAGAGATGCAGCTTGAGGGCAAATGGGGGCCAGAGAGAGCTGAGTGTACCACCAGGGGCCAGAGAAGGCTGCTGGGGGGATGGACCCAGGGGTGCAAGATGCCAGAGAGGGCTGCGGGAGGGCCGAGGGGGCCTGGTTCTGCACCTGGTCCTGTCTCAGTAATAGGCCCAATGCTCCCCCATTGGTAAAAGGCATGGTTTTATTTTGCTTTATTTTGTGCTTTTAAAAAAATTAATATATTTATAACTAAGGCCCCCTTTTTGCCCCTGTCCCAAATCATCCAGTGATCTTCTTGACTACTGCCCCCTCTATCCCTCCCCTGTCACTCTTTGCCCCCTCTATCCCTCCCCTGTCACTCTTTGCCCCCTTTATCCCTCCCCTGTCACTCTTTGTCCCCTCTATCCCTCCTCTGTCACTCTTTGCCCCCTCTATCCCTCCCCTGTAACTCTTTGCCCCCTCTATCCCTCCCCTTTCTCTCTTTGCCCCCTCTATCACTCCCCTGTCTCATTCCCTCCTCTCTCCCTCCCCTGTCTCTCATTCCCCTCATCTCCCTCCCCTGTGTCTCTTCCCCCTCTACCTCCCCTTTGTCTCTCCCCCCTCTGTCTCTCTTTGCCCCCTTCTCCCTCCCTCCCCTGTGTCTCTATGCCCCCTCCCCCCCCCCCGCCCTGTGTCTCACCCCCCGCCCTGTGTCTCACCCCCCTCTCCTGGCTCCCTTCCCCCATCCTGTCCCTCCCTTCCCCCATCCCAAATCATCCAGTGATCTTCTTGACTACTCCCCTCCTTCACCTTGTGCTCTCTCATACTAGTTGTAGAGGAGAATACGACAGCTGACTGGATGGTAGAGCTATCCCACAGTCATCTTGGGGAAGGCTGGAACAACAGACACACTTAGCAGTTCCAGAGCCAAATCCCAGAATTACAACATTATGAATGACATTGCTTTAAATCACGAAGTTTAAAAATTATGCAATTATGCATTCACAGTAAAGCCTTGGGTGCGACTGTTTGCTGATCCCAAGCCAATTAAACCTTCTCTCCCACAAGTACTCTCTGTATACCTAGGAAGATTTTACATGAGCGGATGATGGAGAGAGTTGAGGAGCATGAATAATTGCAATATTAAGGGAGGGCTAATATGGAGCTTGCTATATCTTTCTATATTAGTAATAGGCAGAGCAATACTAATCTTGCTATATTTGTATATGCCTATAATGTGCAAGGCTATATGGAGTTTTCTATATGTGTATATACCTGTATGTGGGATGGCTAGTTTTATATCTGTAATGTGGATAACTATATAGAACTTGCTCTACTGTGCAGGGCTAAATGATTAGAGAGTGCGTAGTGTGCTGCCCATTGGATTTTTTAACATTTTTGCCACTATTGTTTAGGTCTATATTTCTCTTAACCAATAGAGAGCAGAATAGAACAGTCTCCAATAGAAGTAGAAGAACCAAATGCTTAATGGAGTTCAAGATGCTTGAGATATGTTTACAAGGAAAGAAAAAGACCAAATCACTTGGCTTTTATTGACAACCATATAAAAATGACAAAGAGCATCATCAGTATGACTTATAACAGTAGTTCAGGTGCCTGCTCATGACAATGTAAAGAGCTAATGGTTTCCAATGTCCTTTACAAATACTGCAGAAAATGAATAAGGGATAAACGCAAGACACACATAACTAATTACATGGGGTACCCTGTACGACACAGGACAAGACAGACATAATGACACATGAGGAATTGACGACCCTGCTACCGCGAGCTTACAGTGTAAAGGAGGTGGGGAAATGACACAAGATGGCGAAAGTCTGATGGACTGTGATCCATATAGCAGGCAGGACACACTGGAAGAGGTGGCTATATGTCCAGTAGGGTCTTCCAATATGTAATACTGTTTTAGATTGATCTCCACATAGCAAGTTAAGAATTATGAGGTTGTGTTCCTTCTCCAAGATAGTATTTCTTTTTCTTGGGCAGTTGCATTACATCCACATATTCCAGAGTCTCTCAGTGATTGTATATTACAACACGCTGTGTCCAATTTCTTCTTATGCAGCTAAGATCAAGCCAGCAATTGTTGTCTATATGAAAAGAAGATGATATGTAGCTGCCAGAAGAACTTGTGGATGTCTCCTAATATTCTCACATTTTCTCATTTTAATGCTTCATTCAATGTCAAAGAACGCAGAGAATATTCCGGGAAAGCAAAATGATGTTCTGTTTGGCTTAAATTTCTTGTGAGCCTTGGGTTGCAGTTCTGTAGAGAAATGGAATAAAGTTAAAGAACAACGTAGTTTTACAACATTATATTTGTTATGTTACAGAAGATATGGGTGTGTATGATTCAAAGACAAAATGTTTGTAAAAGTTAAAAAAAATAGCCTTAAAATATTATATGCAGTAGCAGTATACTATAGTGAAAGTCATCATATTTGTTTACGTTTACCTGTTTCTTCAACTGGCAAGAAACATTGAATGCAGAAAAGAATTTGGCAATTCTTAGCGTTAACTGCTTACAACAGGACTAATGGAAATGTGTGTACAAAGTCCCACCCTGCGGAGAAAGCACATACACCAAAACAAACAATGACTGCCCCAGTAAAGAATAATTGCATATGATGATAGGTGATGAATTAATGGGTCTGCCCAAGTCATTCTTAAAAAGAGTATAATGTTTTATAGGGATACAGTATATCTTTAAGATATTGACTTGTAGACCCCTTCACCTTCAGTACCACATAATTTTAGTAATGTCATCTATTGTGACCTGATACTTTTATATCCATAAATACACCAAGGTTTACAAGAGACTGTGGTGTGGGGGTTTATAGGAGACTGTGGTGTTGGGGTTTACAAGAGACTGTGGTGTGGGGGTTTATAGGAGACTGTGGTGTTGGAGTTTACAGGAGACTGTGGTGTGGGGGTTTACAGGAGACTGTGGTGTGGGGGTTTACAGGAGACTGTGGTGTTGGGGTTTACAGGAGACTGTGGTGTTGGAGTTTACAGGAGACTGTGGTGTGGGGGTTTACAGGAGACTGTGGTGTGGGGGTTTACAGGAGACTGTGGTGTGGGGGTTAGTGTCCATAATTCGTAATTTATTTCATAGGGAAGTTGATAACACAACTCTGATTATCACCAAGACATCTCTCACTCAATTGCTCACAAGTAATTACACACGTTGAAAAATGTTGGCCATGCTAATTAAAGGGTAGGTCTGACTATGCACTGAGAAAAGTCTGTACTCACACATAATAAATAAACTGAAGACAAATGATATCCTCACCTTGCAGTCCCTTATTTCTCCTCTCCTTACAGATGGGATTATACCTCATTTATATTTATAGATTGGGTGGCATTGCAAAAATGTATTTTCCAGGCTTCCGTACAAATGCTGAAAATTGTAAGTGGTACAATAAACACATGAGACTAATAACTATTCACAAGGGGGACCCTGCACCACAAAGGACAAGACCGACATTCTGACACATGAGGAATTGAAGACCCTGCTCCCAAGAGCTTACAGTCTAAAGGAGACGGGGAAGTGACACAAGAGGATGAGGGGAAGAACTCCTGGATGTCCCCAAATGTTCTCAAATATTTTGCCCTTATTATTTCAATGCTTCATTCAATGTCAGAGAATACAGAGGATATTCCAGGAATTTGGGTCACATTTCTTGTTAGTCTTGGGGTGCCGTTCTGTAGAGAAGAAAAACAACAGAGTTTTATAACATAACATTTGAACACATTTGACATGTTACTGAAGAGAAAGGTGCGTCTGATCTGTCATGGAGACACCTGAATTAGTAATCTTTTATCATAAAGCCAATTCCCTAGTATAGTATCCAATTAAATATGTCACTTTCACTTCTGGAGTTTTAAAGAACCTACACAAACTCTGAAATCTCATATTTATAATATGCTATTGTTAATTATCTACAATTTATAATGAGCCAAAATTTTTAGAAAGGAAAACAAAAGCAGCCTTTACATTTTACAGGTTACTGCAGTTGGAGTCCAGTAGGACTAATAGAAATCTAAGTCTATAAAGTTGCTTTCTGTTTATAAAGCAGATACACAACTAAAGTCATTGGCTGACCATTGCTTATGATAAATAATGAATAAAGGATATAAAACAATTGCTCATGATAATGAATTAAAGAATATAGTTTGCGCAATTACGTCAAAGAATATAAAGTATAATGTAAATATGAATTTACAATGTGTCTCTAATGTTTTATTTTACATCAGACATATTGATTTGCATATCTTCCGTCACTACATTTGTATAGTAACTGGGCTTAGTGATATCATCTATTGTGACATATGTTTCTTATATACATATACAGAGGTCCATATGTTGCTTATATACATATATAGAGGTCCATATGTTGCTTATATACATATACAGAGGTCCATATGTTGCTTATATACATATACAGAGGTCCATATGTTGCTTATATACATATATAGAGGTCCATATGTTGCTTATATACATATACAAAGGTACACAAGACACTGTGGGCAACCGTCCCTATTTGGTGGTGTTTCCTGGGGAAGTTGACAACACAACAAGGACAATACTCTTCCACTAGTTACTCATACCAGATTATTTATAATGAAAAATATCAATACTCACACATTCATTAATGTGACAACACTTACCTACACTAATATGGATGATTTAGAAAAACTGCCATGCCAGTTATAGGGGAGATCTGGTCGACCTTAACATTCATATACGGAAGTCTATAAAAACTAAAGCAAATTCTATTCTAACATCATAGTCCTATCTCCTCACAGGTGGAATTATTCATTATTTACTGTATTGTTACTACTATTTTCTGCAGAAATATGCAAGGGGTACAGTAAATACATGGGACTCATGACTATACCAATTTAAGCATAAAGTTATAGTAAGTTTGAACAAGTAACATAACAGAGTACACGTTTGTTATGCTTCATTTAAAATTAGAAAGTCAGATATATGACTTTAATCGGTATCATCTACGTTTCTGTCTGTACAATTAACCTAATCCCTCTGTTATTAAAAACCTTACCTTTATCAATGCAATGTCTCCATCTCCATGTGCAAAAGGTAGTTTCCTCCTTTAAGGTTATCTATAGTCATGTTTCTATGCAATGTCTCAATCTCCATGTGCAAGGTAGTTTCCTCCTTTAAGGCTTCCCATATAGTCATGGGTGTTCAGTGACTCATCCGTTGAATTTTATGCAGTGAATGGCTTTGCCTCCCAAGACAGCTCCTTATATAGGACCCTGGGCCCAGTGACATCATCTATTATGACACATCTCTGATGTATCTGCCATTTGACAACTCATCATATAGTGCTCTGATAAAACCCCTATGTTCTCCAACATATCATGTACCAACAGAGGTTCCTATATACATTGACACATACACACAAGGGAGGACAAGATCATCCAAACATACAAAATCTAGAATAAATTTGGAAGCTGGTCATAAAATATGATTCACTTAATATGCAGCAATTTACATAATGTATATATGATCTGTGTGCATCTACTCCGAGTTTACTTGTCCATCTTCATTTTTTCTTTCTGTTCTACTTATTTCCATTACCCAACATTACCACTTATTATTAGCAGCTTCTTCCTGACCTTTAGCCCAGACTATGTGATTTGCCAACAATAAGATGGAGATATGAGAGGGAGTATAGACTATAGTGTATATAGAGTGGTATTGAGGCTATTTAGTGAGAAATAGAGAGGCAAAGATCTTAAAGGTGTCTAATACAAGCAATGTGTGCAAGACAGACAGGAAGGAGAGTGTGAAAGACAGGAAGTAAAAGAGAGTGCTGAAAAGGGAAGTAGAAAACCAGGTATCCAGTATTTTAGATTTTTTCAAGACAGGAACAAAAATGCATTTGAGAGAAAATCTTTATATAGATGACTCATGGCTAGGCATAGATTTGACATTAGGCACAATAGACATGGGGTTCCTGTCTGTCCTTTTACACTTTAAAATGTATTGAAACAGACTTCAGACATACCCTGTACTTTACATACAGCTCCATGCAGGAAGTCCTATGTCTTGGCGGTGGGAATAAAAAAAGCTCCTTTCTGATTAGCTAAATTGTGCTGCTTATTAAGTAATTTCCTGTTTTTCTTACAAAGCATTCTGGTAGGTATAGTCTCAACTACAAATAAACCAACAACAACCTGCACAATTCTCCCTGCATGGTTCTCAGGATAGTATTCTAGGGAGCTCACAGAGATTTTTCATTGGGGGCAGTGACACCCAGAAAGTTAAAGGACCACTGCAGTTCAAGAAAGACACTTGTTTGTCAAATGTGTACCAAGTTAACAGTATTTGCAGCTGTGTAAACCATGAGCAAATATTTTTTATACAATCTAAATTTTTGAAAACCGTTTATGAGTACAGGAATCCAGAACTGTGTTATCAACTTCCCCAAAATATAAATGAGCAACCCTGGACACTAACCCACCATCTCTTGTATATATTGGTATATGAGTATAAAAACATCCTTTGTCACTAAAAAGATGAAGGATTGAAGTTCTGCAAGTCAACATCTTAAAGGGATACTGTAGCCCTATATTTGTATTACACTCCATTGAAGAAATCGATTTGGGCACAGTTTTTAATTAATTTCCAATCTGTTTATGAGAGTTGGGTGATGGAGTTATGTGCTTGTGGTTATTAGTGGAGGAAGGGCTGAGGGAGGAGGGAAACAGGCAGAAGTCCAAAAAAACATTGTTTGATCATTGGCCCAGACTCCTTAAAGGATGGAAATATAAACAATCCTCTCACACAACATTACTGTGATTCAACTATTTACATATTTATACTGTGAGGATGACCATGGACAACTAACATTTCACAGTCCCATAGCTCTTTTAAAGAAACAGTTTGCTTTCAAAAGAAAATCCTTGCTCCCTCCAAACTCCCCAAATGTTCCTTCTTCAAAGGGGAAACCCACTTGGACAATCATCACTTTCCCAGCTTATCATATCTATATTTCTATCTCTGATTCCTTTTCAGTTGTTTTCTGCAATATTTCAGGAGAAACAAAAATTGCAGAGCTTTATTCAGTAAGCTCCAAAAACACTGGACGGTCCCAAATTGAGGTCCATAGACCATCAGTAGCACATGAACTTCATTTAGCTGGTCTGTAAATGTAGCAGTATTACAAAAGGTATGTAACAATAAATATATATTAACTAGCGACTTGCCCGACAAAAAATGATGGCAGGTAATGGGGTTTTCCACATAGAGTAAGTGTTTTGGTGGTCTGAGATCCTTCGGGGCTCATTGCGAGCCTCTGGGTTGATGTATTTTTTGCTATCAAAGGTGCTTTTGCGCTTATTGTAAGGTCCGCACTGATGTTTTTTTTGTGCTTATTGCAAGGCTCACCCCTGGTGTACTTTGTGTCCTATGAGCACCATTGGCGCTCCTTATGAGGTGCGCAGTGAAGTTCTTTGTGTTTTGTGTATATGTTATTTTATGCTAATTAATTAATTAAATCCTATTTGAAATTAATATATGCAGCAAGGAATGTGCTGAAGAGCTAACAATCTGTTTTGATGTTCCTGCAGAATCTAATGTAGATTTGCACTGTTGTTGAGCTGAGGTGTGTCAACAATTTGTGAAGTGTGTAGTGTAAATAGGCTGCGTGCGCGAGGGGAAGCCGTTAGTGTAGCTGTGTACTTCAGCATTGTGTAAGTTAGTGTTGTAAAATGGCGGCGAATGTGTATGTGGTACGTAGGTGTGGATGATTTAGCGTCCTTGCTAATGGTGTATGTTGTACCTCGTACGGGTTTTTGTAAAAGTCGTATGTGCTTGGCGGTGTGTTGCGGCTTTAGGGGTAGTTTAGTCTTGTTTTCGTTTTTTTCATCGCCCATTTTTTCTCTCGCTTAGGGGATTTTCGAATGTCTAAACTTTTTTAATTGGGCTGAAATGGAGGTGTAACCTGTCTACCCTTGCTGTGGGTAGGGTTTTTTAAATTTATTTTTGTGTGTATTTTCTTTTTTATGTTTTCCGCTCTGCGCGGGTTGTCCGTTAAGGTGGTATTTTTGCTGCTCGTATTTTTTTGTATTAGTCCATATTTAGTCATTGCGTGTTTTGTGTTTTTTTTTAAAGTGCCGATTCTGTGGGCGTTTGTAGCCGATTTTGATGTGCCGTAGAGGCTACACCTCGCTTCGCAGGGGTCCACATTTGCGGCCTGTAATGAGGCGAAATTACAGCCGAAGTGGGAGCCTCCACCTCCACAAATGCGGCCCCTCACATCGCGGGGGTCCGCATTTGCGGTCCGAAAGTTGTACGGGGTCGTAGGGATGAGCGCCTATGGCGCTCATCTCCATCAGCGCAAGAAGCGCCTTTGGCCGTTGCGTTACCAACGGATTTTGCCAAGCCCGCCTGCTGACAACTATATATGTGATAAAAATGCAAAACAAGTAGTTAAGAAGTGCCTAAATATTATATGCTATTGTTTATTGATAACAGTTATAATAAATTATTAAGAGATCCAGAAAGAAACGTCAGCAACTCCCCAGTGGTCCACAGGACTTTCAGCAACACAAAGTGTACTTGGGAGAACCACTAGCACTAGCAAATAGTACATATGTTTTCAAAAATATTTCCCTCTTTGCTCATTTGGAATGGTATGGAATATGCAGTCGTGTCAGTAAAGTATAATTATTATTAATAATATTTCTCTTTATTTAAAAAGCACCAGTATTTTCTATAGCTCTATTTACAAATTAGAATCAGATACAGTGGGTACAAATTGCAAATTACTGAGGTGTAAACACATTTTAAGGTAAGAAGAAATTCAAGTACAGATACACTACCATACAAATATGAGACAAATGGGCCAGCAGAAGGCTTGGGGCAACAGAATTGATGCAACAAGCTGGACGTTCATACTCAGAAGAGCTTACAATGTAGAAGGTAAGGGTGGGGTGTGAGACAGGAGGGTGACATATGCAAGATGGCAGTGATCAATGCAGTATTCTGATGGAAGTGGAGGTGTGTGTTGTAATGAAAGTTGTGTGTGAATAAATGTGCAGAGTGTGCATTTTTAGTAAGTTTTTGAAGGTTTTAAGGCAGGAAGATATTCTGACGGAGCAAAGCAAGGCGGCCCGCACAGTATACAGCTCATCCCTTGTAAGCAGGAATGAAAGGAGGAGATAAGAGAGGAGGAAAAATGGGGACATTAGGAGAGCAAAGAAGGCAGCTGGGGGGGGGGGGGGGAGTCAGGGTGCTGTTTTTAAGGGATTTATATATTATGGTTAGGAATTTAAATGTTATTCAGGAAGCTATGGAAAGCCAGTTGAGTGAATGACAGAAAGGTCCTGCAGATTCTGAGTGTTGTAGATGAGCGTAGCAGAGGCGCTTATTATAGATTGCAGGTAATACAGGATCAAGTTGCAGTAGTCAAGGTGAGATATGATGTGGGAATGTTAGCTGTGTCTTTTGGGACATATTTTGAAGATGTTTTAGGTGAAGTCGACATTATTTGGTTATTTGTTGTATGTGAGGAATGAAATGTTCAGGGTCCAAAAGAAACCCAATATAGTGGGCCTGAGAAGTGGGAATGATGATGGCATTGTCAACAGTGAGGGTTATTTGAGGAGTGGGAGCTGTAGTAGATGGTGGGAAGATTAGGACTCAGTCTTTGACATGTTGTGTTTGATTTGACAGAGGACATCCAGAAGCATTTGCCTAAGAGGTAGTTTGTAACATGTGTGAGAAGAGAGGGATAGTTCTGGTGCGAAGAGATAGATTTCAGTGTTATCTGCATATAAATGTTACTGAAATCCAAAATATTGTGTTAGGGTGCTCTGGGAGGATGCATAGATGGAGAGGAGAAGGGAACATGGGACTGATGTTTGGGAATGTCATAGTGAGTGGGGAAATAGGTACCTGAGAAGGAGACACTACATGTTTCATTTTCTAGATAGGATGTAAAGCATGAGAGAACTGTGTCACGGACACCAAGGGAATACAGAATTTTGGATAAGAAGAAGGTGGTCAGCTGTATCAAAGACAGCTGAGAAATCCAGGAGAATTAGTAGAGAGAAGCGACTCTTTGACTTTGCCGTAAACAGATTATTTGTGACTTTTGTGAGTACTGTCTCTGAAGTTTTGGGATTGGAAGCCAGACTGAAGGGGTCGAGAAGAGAGTTGGACCCTGTTAGGTGATTTTAGGAGACCCACTCAAATAGATTTGAAGCCAAGGAATGTAGAGCGATAGGGCAATATTTGGATGCAGAAGCTGTGTCAGGTGAGGCTTTCGTAATGATGGGTGTAATAAAGGCATGTTTTAAAGATTATAGGAACAGTGTTTAGAGAGACGTTGAATAGATGAGAGATGAGAATAAGTTGGGCAAGTTGAAAGGTGTGAGGTTAACAGAAGACCAAAGACTTTATCCACAAATGAGTCCATAGTGCATGTGGGATTGGATAAGGGCAACGCTTTGGTGTTACAGGTTTGTGAGTGTGTGAGCCATGTTGAGTACAAAATGTATTTTTGTACAGGAACAGGAAGGGATAGGAGGTGGGGTTGGCAGAGAAGAATGCTGAATGTAGAGAACAGATGTTTGGGGTTGAGGGCAAAGTTGATATTGAGGATAAAAAGTTTGATAAGATTCAGGGCAGAAAAGTAGGAGCTCTACTGAAGTGCAAGATTTCCTCCATAGTCACTCAGCAGTGCAGGAGCATCTCTGGTAATTTGCATCCTTTAAATGCAATACCTTAAAGGCTGAGCAGCTCTGCTTGGACACATTTAACCCTTTCAAAATGCGATCTAGCACATATATTATTTTTCTCACAGGACATAACATAAAGTAAATGCTTTCAAATGATTGATCTTCACTCACAAAAGTATAATATGTTATGATCTAGGGATAAAAATAACAACACCCTAAGCCTGGACTAGTCACTAGGTGGGCCAGGACCTCTGATCTCTTTGTTCCATATCTCCACTGAATTGTTAAATGTATTATATCTCATGTGAAGCCATTATTTATGTGGTGTAATTTTACTATGAAGCCTTTAATAATAAAATAAAACAACATGAATACTTATTCTGGACCTTTCTTTTCATAAAGGCATGCAGACCTTGCTGAAAATTTGTGAAAACAAACAACATTTTTTCCTTCCCTTTTTTTGATCGGAAAGTATTACATTACTTTGTATAAATATTGATGGAATCGTTCATCTTTTTTGAGAGCAGCATATAATTTTGCCAACTATGTCAAACTAGCGACTTGCCCTTTTTAAAAATGATGGGGCAATAAAATTGTAAGGCAGGTAATGCTGTTTGCCACAGAGAGTAAGTGTTTTGGTCGTCTGAGATCCTTCGGCGCTCTTTGCGAGCCTCTCGGTTGGTGTATTTTTTGTTATCAGAGGCGTTTTTGCGCTCATTATTAGGTCCACGCTGATGTCCTTTTTGCGCTTACTGCAAGTCTCTCCCCTGTGTACTTCCGCATTCTGTAAGTTAGTGTATGTAAAATGGCGGCGATTGTGTATGTGGTACACGGGTGTGGATTTGTTAATAGTGTATTTTGTACCTCGTACAGGTTTTTGTAAAAGCCGTATGTGCTTGGTAGTGTTTTGCGGCTTTAGGGGTCGTGTAGCCTCGTTTTCGTTTTTTTTCGATGGCCAATTTTTCTCTCGCTTAGGCGATTATCGAGTGTCTAAACTCTGTAAATTGGACTTAAATTGAGGTGTAACCTCACTTCCAGGCGTCCCGGGTGTCCCCCCTTGCTGTGTGTGATGATTTTATTTTATTTTTTGTGTCATTTGTGTTTTTTTAATGTTTTTTTCGGCCGTTAAGTTCGTATTTTTGCGAGTTCGTAATTTTTGTTTTCTAAGTCTTGCGGCTCGTATTTTTTTGTGTAAGTCCGTATTTAGTCATTACCTGTTATAGTTTTTTTTTTTTAACTGCTTTTGAGGCGCCGTAGATCATCCACCTCCGCAAATGCAGCCCCTCGCTTCGCGTGGGTCTGCATTTGGGGTCTGCTATGAGCCTTCGGCTCATTGCAGCCAACGTTGGAGCCTCCACCTTCCGCAAATGCGGCCCCTCGACGTTTCGTAGTTTGACAACTATTATATGTGATATGAAGATTTATTTTTTTACATATGTTATTTTACTTTCTAAAATTACTTAGGCTAAGTAATTGTATGCTTCATGTACATGCTAGTGGGTGATTCATAAAACATAATATTTTTTAAACTTTGGAAAAATTAAGAAAATTTAACTAGGGATTGCATCTAACCAATATTTTAAGCAAAACAGATATTCAGAATGCAAATACATTCCATCAGAGCATTAGATTATAATGATCTACCCAGATGTCCTCAGTGGTAAGCTCGGGGCTGTGAATTCTTAAGGTTTTCCAGTTTTATCCTGGGAGATGGCAGATGTACTCATATTTTGGAACACATAGTTCTTTTGTTCTGAAAATTAAATTAATATAAGATAAAAAACACAAGATAGGAACAGATCTCTAGATAGCGAAACATGGCCTTAGGATTGTACAACTAACAAGACAAAACATTGTTAAATAAGACTGCATTATAATCTACTAAGGGAACAAAATCTAAACTCCTGCAAACTCCAACCTTTTGAGGTTATCTTCAGATTACAGTAATTTGCTTGTAAGTATATATTTAGTTTACTTCCAATAAATACTTCAAATTTAATCCTAATAGTATATTAAGATATATAGGATTATACATGTTTATAAATCAAGAAAATATTTTTATAATGATTTTCACATTTTAAAATTCCACATATTTTATGAGTTTTTGAGATTTTGTTTGTGTACCTGAATTTCATAATAACATAATATTTGAGGTTTAACAAAATACTTTTAGTCCATCTAGTTAAACCTTTTTAGCTCTATGTAGATCTTTATATTTTGTGAATTGTCAATTGATCAAGTGGAAGAAAAAAAAAAAAACATTTGATACCCTGCCAATTGTTGCTTTAGGAAAAAAAATGTTTTTCCTTATTCCAAAAACTTGCAATTTGATTTGATCTTGGATCAGTCTGTCAAGATACGGGACCAGCTAGATTGGCCATGATCAGGAACTGCCACCAGTTAGGTCCTCACACTTTCTTCAGGCTGGTTTTCTCAAAGCTCAAGGAGGTAAAAACAGAATTGGGGAGTATTCTCACAAGTAGTAATGTTTGCTATCAGTATTTCATTATTCCCTGTGGAAGAACCCCAGTGCTACACCTTGCAATTAAAAAAAAAGGGGAATACTTTATTACAAAATTTCAGGCACATTTATAGATATCAATTAATATGTCTGAGGCTCTGAACCTCACCTGAGTTAACGTGTGGGATAAAAACATGCCTACCTGCTACCTGAGCTCCATGCCCAGACTGAGGCGTGACCGAATACTTGAAGCTAGGCAAATATAACATATCAACCGGTTAACATGAACTGGACCCTGGGAGCTTATAACTGGATTTATTGCCAAACCGCTCCAATACAAGTGGATGACAAACATGATAGAAGTTAACTTGAGGGGTTCAGAGTCCTTTCTGGGCTGGGGGCTTTCTCTTGACAATCAATATATATAGTACCTATTCTAGTTAACTGACATAATCTTGGATTTCCTTTGTAACCAAAAGTATATCCAATCTGTTTTTAAAGTTATCCATTGAATCTGCTGTCACAACCTCATTTAGTAGTGAGTTTCACAGTTGAATTGCCCTTTTTTCTTTCATGTGAATCTTTCTTCTTCTAACTTCAAGGAATGACCTCTTGACAACTATAATTTTGTTGACAAGAAACGTTCACTTGATAAAGCCTTACTGACCCTGAATCTATTTGTATAACTTAATCATATCACCTTGTAAACATATAATTTTAGAGAAAATAATTCTAATTTGATTAGCCACTCCTCAATCCATCCACTCACCTTATAAATGTTGTTGTTTTTGTCTGAACATTTTCTTGCTCTATAACAGGGGTCCTCAAACTTTTTAAACAGGGGGCCAGTTCACTATCCCTCAGACACTGTTGGGGGCCGGACTATAGTTTAAAAAAATATGAAAAAGTTCCTATACAGTATATATATATCCCTCCCTTTTTTTCGTCCCTTCTCCCTCTTCCTTTTCCCTATAACCTCTCTTCTATCTCGCCTTCTCTCTTCCTCTCCCTTTTTGCTACTTATCCCTCTCCCTTCTTTCTCTCCCGTGTCCCTTTTTCCTCTCTCTCTCTTTCTCTCGCACCCTTCTCCCTCTTCCCTCTCTCTCATTATCATCTCCCTACTCCCTCTTCCTCTCCCCTTTCCCTCTCTTCTATCTCTCCTTCACCCTTGCTCTCCCTCTTGCTACTTCTGCCTCTCTTTTCATTCTCTCCCCCTTGTCCCTTGTTCCTATGTTTCCTTTTCCCTTCTCTCTTTTTCCTCTCTCTACTTCTCTCTCTCCCTTCTCCCTCTCTCTACTACTCCCTTTCTCTTTTCCCTCTCCCTGCTCCCTCTTTCGAATTCTTCTCCATCTCCCTTCTTGCTCTCTCTCCTTCTCACTTTCTCCCTCTCCTTCTCCCCCTTTCCTTTTAACTTCTGTCATTCCCTTCTTCCTCTCCTCCCTTCTGTCTCTCTCCATTTCTCCCCCTTCTCCCTCTCCCGTCTCTCTCTCCTTCTCCCTTCTCTCTCTCTCCCTCTCTATCTTCCTTCATCTCTCTCTTCTTTCTCATCCCCCTCTCTCTCCTTTCATTATATCTACACTTCCCTCTCCCTTCTCTCTCGCTCTCCCTCTTTCTTCTCTCTTTCTCCTCTTCATCTTTATCTCTCCTCTCTCTCCCCCTCCCTATCTCCATTTCTCTCTCCATCCCTATCTCTACTTTCTCCCCCTGTCTCTGTCCATCTCCCTCCCTCCTCTCTCTCCTTTCTATCTTTTCCTTCCTCTCTCCCCCCATGTCTCGTTCCCTCACTCCCCTTGTCTCTCTACCTCACGCCCCCTTGTCTGTCTGTCTTTCTATTCCTCACTCCCTTGTCTCTCTACCTCACTCCCCCTTGTCTGTCTGTCTTTCTATTCCTCACTCTCTTGTCTCTCTCCCTTACTCACTCCCCTTGTCTATCTACCTCACTGCCCCTTGTCTGTCTCTCCCTCCCTCTCTCCCCTTGTCTCTCTACCTCATTCCCCTGGTCTCTTTGCCTCACTCCCCCATATCTATCTCTATCTCCCTCCCTCACTCCCCTTGTCTCTCTACCTCACTCCCCCTTGTCTGTCTGTCTCTCCCTCCCTCACACCCCTTGTCTCTCTACCTCACTCCCCCTTGTCTGTCTGTCTCTCCCTCCCTCACACCCCTTGTCTCTTTACCTCACTCCCCCTTGTCTGTCTCTCCCTCCCACTCTCCCCTTGTCTCTCTACCTCATTCCCCTGGTCTCTTTGCCTCACTCCCCCATATCTATCTCTATCTTTCTCCCTCGCTCCCCTTGTCTCTCTACCTCACTCCCCCTTGTCTGTTTCTCTCTCTCCCTCACTCCCCCTTGTCTGTAGGTCTCTCTCCCTCCCTCACTCCCCTTGTCTCTTTATCTCACTCCCCTTTGTCTTTCTCTCTATCTCTCACTCCCCTTGTCTCTCTACCTCACCCCCCCCTTGCCTGTCTTTCTCTCTCTCTCTCTCTCTCTCCCTCACTTCCCTTGCCTCTCTACATCATTCCCCTTTGCCTGTCTGTCTCTCTCTCTCCATCACTCCCTTTGTCTATCTACCTCACTCCCCCTTGTCTGTCTGTCTGTCGCTCGATCACTCCCTCTTGTCTGTCTGTCTATCTCTCTCCCTCACTCCCCTTGTCTCTCTACCTCACTCCCCTTGTCTCTCTACCTCACTCCTCCTTGTCTCTCTCTCTCCCTCACTCCCCCTTGTCTGTCTGTCACTCTCCCTCCCTCACTCCCCTTGTCTCTCTACCTCACTCGCCCTTGTCTGTCTATATGTCTGTATCTCTCCCTCACAACCCCCTCACCTTACCTATCCTTCATGCTGCCGGTGGGTGGCTCCTCCCCCTGGTGGCTCCTCCCTGGGTCAGCCCCTGCTCTGCCTAGTCAGATGACTAGGAGGTGTCAGCAGGGGCTGCAGCTGTGGAGACACAAAGAGACGTAGGGGTCTGGGGGAAGGGGCAGGTGGGGCCGGGTTCAGGACCATGGCGGGCCGGGTGTGGCCCGCGGGCCGTAGTTTGAGGACCCCTGCTCTATAATGTCCTTTTTTTTAAGTTTTGCCTAAAACAGTACTACATATTTCAAATGAGGTCTTACCGGAAATTAGCATTGCACTTGTTTCCTTTGCATCCATACCCCTCTTAACGTGTGCTGATATTTTATTTGCCTTTAATTTTGCTAAATAGGTGGTTATCCAAAAGGACTTTTCTATCGCTGATCCCCCTGGTATGTTCCATTTAGATTATATACTATGGGCCTCATTCTATTATCGGCCGTAAAACGGCCGCAAAGCCGCGATTCCTTGCGGCCGTCTTACGGCCCTGTGTAGAGCTATCTTTACCTTGCAATTCAAAAAGACGGCGCCGCAAGGATATCCCCCTTACGGCCAGCCGCATATCATGCAACCGGCCGCAAGGTCTGAAAACTTTAAATGCAAAAATAAATTCAAGATGGCACTGTAGGGCTCTGTAAATGCTAGGGATCATAATGGGGGACATGAGGACTAATAGCAACCCCCTCTCAAGCTTGCACATCAGCCCAAATCCGATATTTCATTAACGGTTTATTTTCCGTCCCGCAGCCTGGGCGGGTCTGAGGTGCTCCAAGCCCTTGGGACTTTGTCCAC
Source organism: Discoglossus pictus (assembly GCA_027410445.1). Lineage (NCBI taxonomy): Eukaryota > Metazoa > Chordata > Amphibia > Anura > Alytidae > Discoglossus > Discoglossus pictus. Next base: position 20,119,713 of record CM050166.1, on the reverse strand, counting down.
GGATATTTGACATGAACTAAAATAAAAATGATTTGCGGATTTGAGTGTAGGGGAATGTTGTGCTATGAATGCTAACACCCCCAATCACTTTATCGTCTCATAAGAGTGCATGATGGCTTTATTATGTGCATAATTGTGTGCTTGTGGGACCTTTTTGGTGCAAGTAAGCTGCAGCTCGGTTTTAGCCTTGCCGAGAGGGTTCCCGGAACAATTGAATAGCAACCAGGCTTTTCTTGCGGCCGTTTAAGATCAAAGGATTTCCTGCGGCGCGTGCGGGCGCAAGGGATAACAAGGCGCCGGCCGCAAGCCTGTCGGAGCCCCCGGCCGGAAGGGAATAGAATAGGCAAATAGCTTGCGGCCGGTCCTTGCGGCCCCGCATCTCCTACGGCCGATAATAGAATGAGGCGCTTTATGCTTATTTTCCTCCTAAAGGGAGGGATTAAGCTAAGAAAAATAGGCTGCCCAAAGAAAAAAAGATGTTTACGAGGGGATATGATTACCTTATATAAATACATCCAGGGTCAATATAAGGCTTTTTTTAAAGAGATGCAACTTTTTATCTGGATTACTTGGCTAGACAAAATTGCCTCTAACCTTAAAAAAAAACTATGTACAAAGATCCATTATTCTGGATTCCTTTTGTTTATATAATTTTTTAAAGTAAAGGAAAATACTAACTATGAAATGTTTTCTCGTGGCCTTAAAAGTCGGAAAAAGTTTTGTAGTATTCCCATGTAGATACAGTGCCTTGCAAAAGTATTTGCCCCCTTGACTTTTTACCTATTTTGTTCCATTACAGCCTTAAGATTAATGTTTTGTTAATCTGAATTTTATGAGATGGATCAGAACACAATAGTCTAAGTTGGTGAAGTGAAATGAGAAAAATATATACATAAAACTATTTTTTTAGAAATAGAAAACAGAAAATTTGCATGTGCATATGTATTCACCTCCTTTGTTATGAAGCCTATAAAAAGCTCTGGTGCAAACAATTACCTTCAGAAGTCACATAAGTAGTGAAATGATGTCCACCTGTTTGTAAGTGTCACATGATCTGTCATTACATATGCACACCTTTTTTGAAAGGCTCCAGAGGCTTCAACACCTAAGCAAGAGGAACCACTAACCCAACACTGCCACGAAGACCAAGGAACTCTCCAAACAAGTAAGGGACAATGTTGTTGAGAAGTACAAGTCAGGGTTAGGTTATAAAAAAATATCCAAATCTTTGATGATCCCCAGGAGCACCATCAAATCTATCCTAACCAAATGGAAAGAACATGGCACAACAGCAAACCTGCCAAGAGACGACCCCCCACCAAAACTCACGGACCGGGCAAGTAGGGCGTTAATCAGAGAGGCAGCACAGAGACCTAAGGTAACCCTGGAGGAGCTGCAGAGTTCCACAGCAGAGACTTGAGTATCTGTACATAGGACGACAATAAGCCGTACGCTCCATAAAGTTGGGCTTTATGGCAGAGTGACCAGAAGAAAGCCATTACTTTCAGCAAAAAACAAAATGGCACATTTTGAGTTTGCGAAAAGGCATGTGGGAGACTCCCAAAATGTATTGAGGAAGGTGCTCTGGTCTGATGAGACTGAAAATGAACTTTTGGCCATCAAATAAAACGCTATGTTTCCAAAGGGATGTTTTTCAGCTGGGACTGGGAAACTGGTCAGAGTTGCGGGAAAGGTGGATAGTGCTAAATACAGGGATATTCGTGAGCAAAACCTGTACCACTCTGTGTGTGATCTGAGGCTCAGACGGAGGTTCACCTTCTAGCAGGACAATGACCCCCAAACACACTGCTAAAGCAACACTCGAGTGGTTTAAGGGGAAACATGTAAATGTGTTGGAATGGCCTAGTCAAAGCCCAGATCTCAATCCAATAGAAAATCTGTGGTCAGACTTAAAGATTGCTGTTCACAAGCGCAAACCATCCAACTTGAAGGAGCTGGAGAAGTTTTGCAAGGTGGAATAGGAAAAAATCCCAGTGGTAAGATAGGGCAAGCTCATAGAGACTTGGAGCTGTGATTGTCACAAAAGGTGGCTCTACAAAGTTTTGACTTTATGGGGGTGAATAGCTATGCACATTGACTTTTTCTGTTATTTTGTCCTATTTGTTGTTTGCTTCACAATAAATAAAAATAAAAACATCTTCAAAGTTGTGGGCATGTTCTGTAAATTAAATGATGCAAATCCTCAAACAATACATGGTTATTCCAGGTTGTGAGGCAACAAAACACAAAAAATGCCAAGGGCGGTGAATACTTTTGGAAGGCAATGTATAATTTAACTAGAAAAACACAAAACAGAAGAAAATAAATTAAAGATACATTTGTCAAACAATGTAAACATAATCAAAAGGGAAGAAAAAAACAATGGTAAAACCACACATAGACACAGCAGAAAAAGTATCAATTAAAATAATAGTGTCAACTTTACTTAATAGAAGACACTTAGAGTGAGCACTTGAGCTGTCTGAAATCTGAATAACTCGAGGGAGGTAGCCCAATTAGCTGTGGTCACATCCATCTCTAAGATACAATCTAATACTGAGGCCTATATCTCTAACAAATGAGGAAGAGTACATGTGAAGTGGAAGCACAAAAACAAAGTAGGATAGTGCATTGTTATAAATATTATAAGTATCTTACAGGACAGAAATATATAAAAGGATAATGTCACTAGAGTGAACTATCAGGACTTTCCATGTTTATCTCATTGTGCATTATTCACTACTCCCCTCCATACCAGGTACTATACTCTTCTCATGGGCCATATTTGCCCTATCCTCACAGTTATTCAGATTTAAAACTTTATATTAAACACATCTATCCACCAAAAAAAGTTCTTTAGTTAACTTTTCATTGTGAATTTAAGACAAAAATGAAGATTTTTCTTCTGGCCATTGAGATAACATCTCTTTAAGGTTATGCTGCCCTGCGGCACACTTCACAATTCCTTAGCTACTGAGCCACTTGAGAAAAGTTTTCAATTCTATAGTGAACGCTGCATGCTCTGCATAGTAATTTCCAGACTTTCATCTGCAAGGCAAACTTTACAAAATATAATACTCAAATAATAGATTTCTTCTAAGGATTTCTCAGAAAAATGATTAACCATCTGGCTTCCCAACTATTATTATATACTTCTGGCCCAGCTGTGCCAAGCGCATACATAATACAAGTAGGAAGAGGGCCTTGCTAAAATGTTTGTAAAAATAGTCAGATTTAGTGAACATATTATTTGTACTTTATTACAGTAATCACTTACAACACCTACCAAACCCCCATCCTGGCAAATGTTAAAATGTAATATAGTTTAAAAAATTCATATAAGATAAAAACTGTTATTTTCAGCAATGATTAAATAGTGGGTATATGCTTCTAGGGAAGTCCCGCTACATCCTGCTTTCCCTACATGCCAGCCTCACACAAACAGAGCCTTCTAAATGTAATAGTTTTTCGGAAATGCTGTTTTGCTCATTGTTTAAACAGATAGTGTTGTTAGTTTGTGACTTTTTTTTCCGTAGACTAATCCTGTCCTTTAAACAATACTGAACTGGCTGAAAATAAGCTGCGCTTTTTATCGAAATTTGAACTGCGGTACAGCTTAAATTTGTGACTTTACAAAAATTTGCTCTCCAACATTCTGTTATATTGTATAATGTTTAAAATGATACTGATTTCTCATTTTTTAACCCTTGCCTCCTAAACCAGTAGCGTAGCTAGGGGGCGGAGTGCGGTCTGCCACAAGCAGCACTTCTTTGGGGGCGGCACTCCTGTTCCTTCCCCCAGGCTCCCTTTTACCCCCTTGTCTCTCCCACCTTTCTCCCCCCCCCCTCTTGTCTCTCCCTTCCCGCCTTGTCTCTTTTACACCTCTTTAAAAAAATGCTGCATGTCGAAAATGCTGCATGTCGAATGCACTGGATGGTAGCGAGGACATGCTATGGGAGGAAAGTAAAGAAAACAGTGAGAGTGATGAAGTAAATACTGGCAGCGAAGTAAGTGAATAAGACAATTGAAATGTATTACCTAACAACACTTGGGCCCCTAGTCAATTGCAATTATAAGTTACTGGAGCCGTAATGGAGCCTTTAAACTACTTTTCTATTGGCATCTTTTATCGAGCCACAAACGATCTACGAAATCCTTGCGGTTGTCAAAATCATAAATTACAGCCCATCAAAGCCTTTGATCTTTAGGTTTTTTTTTGTTACGGTTACGGCCTAGATATATATATACATAAATAAAAAGTATCTGCGTTCACATTTGAATGTCTAAAGCAAGTTAAAAAACCTGCTTCCAGCTCAGAGTTCCGAGAAAAACAGTTATTACACTGCATTCTGGGAAGCTGAGCTGGGACATGTAAATGTGCCCACAAATGCCTCGCTCTTCAATCCGTAGCCATTATCAAATATGGCTTCCTTTAAGCTTATGCATGCTGTATTACACAGCTTTAATGCAAAGCCAAGGTTGGATTAAACACAGGTTGAGTATCCAATCCATGTACAGCTGTTTCAAGCTTACTGGCTATGCCCACCATATTATAAAAAAAAAAAAATATATATATATATATATATATATATATATATATATATATATATATATATATATTTATTTATTTATTTAAATAAAATCATGATGTTTATTACAAAGTATAAAATATCCCAATTGTACATAATAAACACATTAGAATGTTGTGACTATATATATAAAGTTATACGTCATGTGGTCTCATACCACTACGTGGGAATGGAACTCCCTAGTGATCAGTAATATCCTTATTATCTACAGCTGGAGGTTCCTGGTATATAATTAAATATATTATATGTTGCAGTTTATAGATGTACTACAGTGCTTTGTTTAAGAATATATAGATAGCTGTAAATATCTGTGTTCCATTACAGAATCTTTTCCTTATTCTGTATTATTTATGCATTCAGTTGCATTAGTATTCCAGGCTATTCTCTATTCCTACATAAAGATTCACAGTGCCTCTCATTTTGTGGGAAGGGATTACACGTGTAAGGTTAATGAAAAAAAAATGTCGCCATCCAATTTAATTTCATGCATACTAAAAATGTTGATTTGCTAAGAACAAGCAGCCATCACTCACTGAAATAATACAATATATTCCTATAATTTTTCTTACAGGCAAAAAACAACTAATCATAAATGTAACTTGCACAAGTTGAAAAGCAATAAGATACACGAAGACCTCTTAAGGGTTTGCCATTATATTAGCATAATGTCAGAAACCACACTATCAAAAAATGAATAATGAATATCTAATACAAGATGATATTATACTGTATTTTTAACCCCTGTAAATAACTTCAAACATTTTGACAGTATATACACAATATAGGATAGGATAAATCCACATATTTATATTCCACAGCAGGAATAACTTAAAAATAACAGCAATTTAAAAATGTGTTATACATTAAAACAATATTGTTATTATTCAGTTACAAATGGTGCACTTAAAGGGATATGGGGTGCAATTTTTCGTTTATGCATTAAAAGAGCATGTTTTAAACATTATTGCATGAAAAATGTTTAGTAAAATTTGTTTAAACTTATTGGAAACCTATTGGAATCTAACAGGAAATGCCACAGGAAATACCCCTTTGTCAGTAGAGTATGCACGAATCTAGGTCTCATTGGCAGATACTTATGACTCATATGGCTATATTGCTGCACATTGGCAAGAATGAGCAGTAAGTCTAATTAATTTTCCACATTTCCCACAGTAAAGATGTGATGCAAATATACTTCATATTTTGCAACAACTTGGAAAAGATGGGAGGAGCTCGAGTCTACAAATAGATAGAAAACCAACAATTTGACTTCTTACAAAAGAACAGGTTTAGAATCTATAAACAAGCCAAAACGTCAGTCCATGCAGCCGTCCAATTGGAAGTCCAATAAGCAAATTTAAAACCCATGTTCAGGTCAGCTGACACACAGTAAACACCAACAGACAGACCATACTTACTGCAGCCATCCTCATTCACCACAGCAGACAAGATGCATCACTCACAGAATGAATACTGCACTTTGCCATTTTCTGATTGAACAACAGGACCCTGGTATAGTAAGGTTTAGGTCTTGTGCTAAAAATTCTAACAGCGGAACAATGAGCATGAAAATCCATCACCTTGAGAGGCGACCACCCGGCCAATACGGATGGTTTCTGAGTGTATCTCTTATGGAACCTATGAGTTTTACTAAACTCCAAAACCTTTCCATCTCAAATGTACCTTTTTGAATCCTTAGATCTAAGATATGTGACACCTAATATTCAAGAGTGCCATCAACCAGTACAGGAGGATGTGGGGTAGATACCCAACAAGAAAAAGTGTTAGCCATCACCGGAGCATAGATTTATGAAACAGGATGAATGTGAAAAGTAGAAGGTAACTGTAGATGGGCAGTGACAGTAATGGGAAATGGGCCTATATATGTACTTCCCATTTTTTTGGATGAGAACGTCATCTGAATGTTCTTCATAATGAGCCAAACCCTATACCCTATCTTATAGTTCAGATTTCTAGACTAATCTATTGGCATACTTCTTTTGAGACTCTAAAAAATACTTATGGATTTCACTACATTTTCGAAATGTTCTTTTAGCTGTCATAACCTACAGAAATCTTCAGGAACAGAGGAATCAGTTGGGACATGTGGAATGAGATGTGGGGTTGTAGGCATGATTTGCAAAAAATGGGACTCATGAAATTAATTATTCAAGGCAAATTCAGCAATAAGGGGGAACTGGTACCAATCATCTTGTAAGTAGCAAGGGTAACAACTGAGGTATTGCTCAAGAGATTGATTGACTTTCTCCATTTGTCCATTTGTCTCAGGGTGAAAAGCTGAACTACAACACAGTTTAATTTCCAATTGTCTACAAAATTCCTTCCAAAACTTGGATGTAAATTTTACCCCTCTGTCAGAAATTATATAATTCTAAATCCCTTGTAAACATGTAATTTCTTTAATAAATACTTTTGCTGTTTCTGCAGCATTGGGAGCCTTGGTAAAAAGCACAAAATGGACCAATGAGTCAATCAATGATGACCATAATAGTATTGTGCCAATTTGATAGTGGTACGTCCATTATAAAATCAATTTAATTGAGAAATTGGAAGATGTATAAGGATGTGTACAACAAGCCTTACTTCAGGCACATCAAGAATGCCACCAAAAAGTTTGTGAACTAGATGTAAAGCTTTTCTCTTTCCAGGATGGCCAGCCAAAGGTGCATCATGTAAGACCTGGAGTCATAGACTTGGTGGTATATATATTCTACTAGCGAATTGCCCGTCAAAAAATGACGGCAATGAAATTGTAAGGTAGCTAATGCTGTTTAGTGTGTAATAATGAAATATATAATACATTAATAAATGAATATACTTTACCTATTTTAAAGCATTGTGTGGAAGAGCTGTGAATGTGTTTTGATGTTGCTGCAGCATTAGTGGTGTGGATCTGCTGTGTAAGCGTGCTGAATGTGTGCAGTGTAACACTGTGCGTGCGCGAGACCAAACCGTTAGCGTAGTCGTGTACTTCCGCATTGGCGAGAAATGGCGAGTAATGTGTGTTATACGTTTGTATCGGAATATCCGTAGGTGTTTTGTCGTGTTTTGCGAGTTTCTTGTGGTGTTTTGCGAGTTTAGAGTGCTGTAGCCTCGTTTTCGTTTTGTTCGGCGGCCATTTTTTCTCTCGCTTCGTTTTTTTTTTAGTGTCTAAACTGTTTTATTTGAAGTAAAATCGAGGTGTAAGTTGTATTTTTGAGGTGCTGGGTGCTCCCTCTTGGTGTAGGTAAGTTTTTTATGTATGTGGTGTGTGTATGTATTGTGTTTGACATTTTCTAATGTTCGCGAGTTGCGTCCGAGTGTTGCGAGTCCGTAATGTGTGTGAACGTGTGTCGTATGTTGTTTGCGAGTGTCGTAATGTGTGTGTCGTACTGTTTGGGTTGCGAGGTGAAGTTTGCGAGGGTCGCAGTTGCTGGCAAGGAGCGCCTTCGGCGCTCCATGCCAGCAACTGCGGCCCTCGCTTTGCGAGGTCCTCAGGTGCTGGCATGGAGCGCCTACGGCGCTCCATGCCAGCAACTGAGGCCCTCGCTTCGCGAGGGTCCTCAGTTGCTGGCATGGAGCGCCTTCGGCGCTCCATGCCAGCAACTGAGACCCTCGGGCAGTGCCCTCGCTTCGCGAGGGCACTGCCCGAGGGTCTCAGTTGCTGGCAAGGAGCGCCTTCGGCGCTCCTTGCAGCAACTGAGACCCTCGGGCAGTGCCCTCGCTTTGCGAGGGCCTCGGCTCGCTGCGCGAGCCGCGGCCCTCGCTACGCGAGCCCGCAGCGTTAGCAACAACTCGTACGCTCACAACTATATATGTGATACTTGATGTAAAATAGTCCCTTTTTATGCACTTCATTGACATTTGGAGGAACTTGAGGATTCATGTCAATCTAATTTCATATTTTCTATATGTACAAAGAAAATGTCCTTCTTGTAATATACCGTAGGTCTAAATTTTGTGATAAAGAATGCATCCTGGATAAAGCATCAGCTTTTCCATTAAATGATCCCGGTCTATAATTTATATGAAAATGGAATCTGGAAATGGAAAAGCGACAATCTAGTTTGTCTTAGATTAAGTCTCTTTGCCTTTTAATTGTTCACGATTCTGGTGGTCTGTATAAATAGTCAAAGAGTGTTCCTCTCCCTCTAATAAATGTCTCTATTCTTCCAGTGCCAGTTTTATTGATAAAAGTTTTTGATCTGTGAACTATAGTTTTGTTCTATTTGACATGAACACACAGGATGTAGTGGAGAATGCCTGTCCTCTCTCTGTGAAAGAAAAACCCCAACAGCCATTTCAGAAGTATCCACCTCCAAAATTAATAGGAGTAAGATATTGGGGTGTTGAAGTTTTTGAGCTGTGGTACATATTTTCCTTAAAACAAAGGAATGCCTGTTCAACTTTAGAAGTCCACTTGAATTTGGAAGTCTTTGGAATATTCTTTTTTTTAACGCACTAATTGAGGATACAAACCTTGAAAAATCTTTAACAAAATCTTCAGTAAAAATTAGATAAGGATTCGGTTGTTGGCCAGTCTACAATTGATTGAACCTAATTGTATTTCATTCAGGGATAAGAAAGATTTTGAATATATCAGGATCTTGGCACTGTGTGCATCCAAATATTCCATCCAGCAAATCGTAATACTACAGTATTAGAAAGTGGCAAAGGGGTATTGCACGAAAGTGTCAAATGGTATTGCATAGACCAAATGGCATCACCATATGTCTATACCGTGTTTGAAAACAGTATTTCATTCATCATCACTTTTGTTATCGACCTAATTATGTGAGCTCCATAAATCAAGTGTAGAGTAGATTTTTGCTCATGTAAGACGTTCAAAGAGCTTTGGAATAAGAGGTTGAGGAAGTGGTTCTTTTATAGTGATTTCTTTCAATTTCCTATAATTTATACATGGTATGAATGATTTATCTTTATTTTACCCAACAAAAATAGCTGTTCTAGCAGGGAGATACATGGAAATATAAATCCCCTCTTCTAATAGTGTCCAAGTAGTTTCTTAGAGTTTTAGGTTCTATTTCAGATAAAGGGAAGGTCCACTCAAAAGAATTTTAGAATCAGGAGATCAAATCTGTCTCTGCAGTGGTTACCTCGTGAGGACCATCATATATTTTAGACATGATAACAAGAGAGTCCAGTGTATTACTTTGAGACTCCAACACGTGATGTGTCTACTTTATAGGTTCTTCTCATAGCAGGGATATACCAGTGTGTACTTCTATCAGGTTTTAAAATAAATAAAAGCTCACAAGAATTCCAAAAACCCATGTATTTTGCTCTATTTCCTGAAGAGTTTTCAGGAAGTGCCACTTGTGGTTCTGGAGTAGACATCTCTGTTGATACAGAGAAAGCATGGGGAGCTGGCACTTGCAGTTTTCTAGTTGGAGTCATTTAAAACTCATTAAGACAAGCATGTAACTTTAATATTCCAGCTTTCAAATCTGCATAAATGTTATATTTTGTAACGGTCTTGCTAATTCAGGTAGTGTAGAAGTAGCTCCTGCAGAATCAATCATGTGGCTAAGTTGTTTTATAAACAGCTCAGGTACTAGGATTATTATTTCCATAAGTATCAGAACAAGAGGACCACAGGCATAAATAGTGGTCAAAACAGTCTGTGGTCAAAGGCAGGCAGAAAAGGTTCAAAATAAACTGTCTGTTTGCCCTCTGCTAGAATATATACTTTATATTCAGATCGGCTCATAGAATTATTTACTGCAGTTTGCTCTGTTTAATGCTTTTTATCATGCATTCAACTTTTATTGGATTGCCAGTGTACTTATTTTCTGTGAATGGCAGTTTTTCTGTATTTTCTTTAGTACTGGCTGCCAATTGATCCATAAAACAGCAAAATGGATGCATACATTTCACTAAAATATAAGTTGAAAAGATTATCTGAAGAAAGGTGCCAGGTAAAGGGTGTCTGGGACGGAAATGTATGTTTGGGATTTGCTATTTATTCGGTTCAGGGTAGAATTGCCTGGTATTTCAGGGCTAGATCACTCTTTTGAGTGAGACCAAACTGATATACTACAATATTTTCTCCTTGTTATGGACAGAAGTAGCTAAAAGAGGCTGCTCTCTGAGGTGTTGTTGTTTCTCATCTTGAGTTCCTCTGATTCAGTTTTTGCTTGATTATGCTCTTAGTCAGACTCAGAGGGCCTTATTCAATTGCAAGCCCCCAGTTTATGGTATACTGGCTGTAAGCCTGCGGGCTTGAGATTTGCTACAATTACAGAGCGATTCAACTGAACAAGGCCGCAAGTTAAGAGCCAAAGCCACAAGAACATAAACCCTTCCAGCAAGCTGTTAGGGGGCTGGAATAAAAGAGGTCCGTAATTATGAAGTGTGACACAGGCCTCTCAGCATATAGAAAGTGGACAAGCTGAAGATAATTGACAGAGAGAGATTATAAAGCTGCGTTCCACCCGCCCATGCGTTAGCTGTGTTGTAGATTTTCACGAAGTAGCACGCAGGTCCCGGAGTTGGTGGTTGGTGATAGAGAGAGCAGGAGATTTATTAAAGCAGGAAGTTACGGTTTTATTCTTTTACATTCTAACAACTATTTTACACTTACATTTTGATTACACATATTTACAGATTACACATAATACAAATACACATATATTAAATAACACACATAGATACACATAGAGTTAGGTCACTCCACACATGCACACACACACATTCTATATCCCATAAAACACACTTTTTTTTCATCATATATACAGTGATACTTATTTTGATTTATCCTTATATTATTTTTGGGATAATTATGGAGGGAGGAGATAGGAGGGGAGAGGCTTGGAGAGGTGAGGAGGAGGATAAGAAGAGAGGCGCATGAGGAGAGAGAGGAGAGAGAGTGTTGGCCCTCGGGAGTGTTGGAGGAGAGGAGGAGTTGGAGTAGGTGAGGAGTGATGGAACAGAGGAGGAGAGTGGCAGGTGGAGGAGGAGGAGGAGAGGGGAGAGGAAGAGGAGAGTGAAGAGGTGGAGGAGGAGAGTGAAGAGGTAGAGGTGGAGAGTGAAGAGGTGGAGGTGGAGAGGAGGAGGTAAAGGAGGTGATGAGTGGTGGAGGAGAGGAGGAGGAGAGTGGCGGAGTGAAGGAGGAGGAGGAGAGGTGCAGGAGGAGAGTGGAGAGGTGGAGTAGAAGAGTGGAGGAGAGGGCTGCTCAGCATCTCCGCCAATCATGCAGAGGTAATAAGCAGCCTGGCCAGGTGCAATAGGAAGGAGGCACCATCTGATGACGGAATCTTACCTTGCCAGGCTGCTTAGGATGGGGGTGGACCAGAGCCCAATCATGCAAGTTGCTGCAGATGCCATGCAACTCTCTCTGGTACCCAGCCTCTTGCCCTTCTGGGATCTGTCCACACAACACTCATGATATTAATGCACAGTATTGTAGATTTCTCAGTGTGCTCTGTGTATGAAATAAAGCTTTGTTATACTGTTATAACTGTGTCAGTGTGTTTTTTATAGTTGGGGTTTTGGGACATCCACATACATCACATATGTGTCACATTTCTATATCTATAAACTAATGAGCCATAGTTACTAGGCAATACATATAATAATAATAATAATAATAATAATAATAATAATAATAATAATAATAATATATATATATATATATATATATATATATATATATGTATATATATATATATATATATATATATATATATATATATATATATAATATAATATAGGGTTAATACACATGACAGGTCCAATTTGTGATACTTTGGAGTATCAACATTACTCTGAAAGTCTGATAACAATATGACAGGTGATAAGGTGATAATGTAAATTGATTGATAGCAAAACACTTGATGTGATTTCACCAAATGATAATGGGTATACATCTTGGCACATGGCCACTATCAATGGCGTGGGACTTTCCAGTATGGGTGTAGCGGAGATTACCCGTGATAGAGGTTGGCTGTTGCTCCACGTGCCTCTCACAGCCTCCATGTGTTTGCGGCCCCATCCTGATGGGTTAGAGTAGATGAGTGTGGTGTATGTTCCCCTAGTCCCGTTCCGGATTGCTACCTTGTGGTGGTGAAGGGGCATGTGTACTTCAATGAAGCTGTGAGCTATACCATGTAAGGTCACTCTAGGTGGGCAGGTCATAGCAGAGAGGTCAGACAAATTGCAGTCCAATGGAGAAGGAACTGGCAGCCCACTCCAGTATCTTTGCCATGCAAACATTGTGGATAAGCACAGACAGAGACATAGCAATGTGTGCTGCAGTCCATAGGGTCACAGAGAGTCAGACATGACTGAAGGACTTAACAACCAAAAATATAATGTTCTCCTGGTACTTGATATATGTCATGTGACGGTGTAATTTGGCCAATATTTCTTTCCCCAATGTTGATCTGATGAGTGAGGTGTATATAAGATGATCTTTGTATTTTTAGGGTCCACATTAGAGCCTCTGTGAGAAAGGGATAATATGACAGGCAATTTCATGTTTTTGTGTTGAAATGTAGTGTCTTTATGGTGCTACATATTATGTAGGCGCATTGCAAATAAACGATAATAATAATACACATATAATAAACATATATGTTTTTTCATAATAAACATATATTTGTTCATTGTGTATGGGCCCTTTAACATAATAACCAATATATTAAGCATAAGAGAGCACATATTTTGTGGTTAAATAAGTTTGCAGGTTTGTTTATGCCAGTAGATTAACTATTAAACACATTACATTTCTCCAGTGATAAAACACATTTATTCAGCTTGTATATGATGTTCTGTTTTGTTATTTCTCAAAATGTCACAGCAAGAATAAATTATAGATTTATATTATTGATAACCTTCATATGCCTTAACATAATGTCTTTTCAATTTCTAATGATTATTCTGACAGCAAAAGAATAAATGATAAACTATACACCGTAAAACCCTTTGTATTATGATACTGAGCTCAGTCTCTTCACTAACTGCTTTATAAACATTTTGAGATTTTATTCATATGTTTACTCTGATTGCAACACTGGTAGAGGTATTTGATATTTTAAATTATATATTTTTTTGTAATTAATTTAAATTAAAGTGGTTATTTTGTATAATAAAAAAATGAGCTTTTAAGTTTCATGTATGATGTCTGAGAAACATAGATGTATCTATGTGACAACCTACTCAAAGACCTCAGGAGCCACTCCAATGGCCCAAACTCAAGGTGTCCTCTAGGGTCCTCTACAAAGCGACCAACTGTTAATCACCTTGTTGTATTTGAGTGTGCTATTTAAATCATAAAAATGTACACACACTTTAAAATATGGAACAAACCAATCATTCAAAGGGTATAAAAATCTGCACCTCTTTAACAGTCACCAAACAAACTGGTGACCCAGTGAGTATTTAGCAAAAAGCTAATTCAGACACTTGAAAGGTAGACCCTAGATGGGTATAAACAAAAATAATTGCATTTAAATCTCCTGACGGACCGTATCGGTGAACTATGTGTCAGCTTTCTCAAACCAATCTATTGAGAAAACTGACGTCAACATTTTGTTTGGTCACTGTTTAATAAGGGCACAATTTGATACCCTTTGCAAGGTGATGTATGATTGGTTTGTTCCAGTTTTTAAAGTGTGTGTACATTACTGAGAGAATACAGCATAGTATATTTTGGATCAAATATCCCTTTAGTTGGGAGGTTTCCCAAAAGTGAGACATGGGCCTGGTGTTGCTGCATGTATGTTTTAAGTTACAAGTCAAACATATTATCTACCTCATACCTTTATGAAGACTATACCCTCACATACACTTTTTTAGTGTGCCATATAGTCAGCAGGCTTTTTAATATTTAACACTGAAATAAAATTCCCCATTCATTTAATTTTGATTTGGTATTTATCTTTTTTGGTGTTAAGCACTGGAACTTTCCCTTTGTAGCTTGTCTATTTTGACTTCTGTAGAGTCAACTTTATCACAATGACAATTCTCTGACATAAAATGGCTTGAAATACATTGCACTTATCTCCTTGCTAATGTTCAGACACTGTTAAGCACATAAAACTACCAAATAAAGCTCATAAGCATATACATTTTTGAAAGAAACCATACACTTGCACCATACCAAATAACAATTCAAATCCCCCCAAAAATACAAATTCTTAGTCAACACAGACAAAGCACCCGTAGTCTACATACAGAGATTGTCAGACACAACAATACATGGCAACAAAGGGAAAATAGACTGTGCCAACACTGTGAGCAAGGAGTGACTGAACATCAGGTACACTTCTTGCTACAATGCTCAAACTTGAGAAAACATCATTTCTAAAGACTGACAGTTAGAATCCCAGATTTTAACCACATGGTAAACAATTGGGAAATAAAAATCCTACTGAGAGAAGAAGAGTGCACTGTGGGACTGGCAGTTGACTACGTCAGTGCATGTCATCAACTCGAGATACTCCTCATAACCTCAACCTCAATTCTTTGCCCTTTTTTCCTAAAATTTCCTCCAAACCCCATAACATCCCATATATTCCCTATCATATATGGTTTAGCAACACTGATTTTTTTGTCATATAGCTGATTTGATTGAAATAAGACAACAGTTTAATGGTAAACCAGGGTTGAAAAAGAACACAATCTAAGTTGTATTGCATAAAATATTATTAACGGCAAAAAGCTGAGATATAGTATATTACATGAAAACTTGTGAGGTTATAAACTGAATCTGCTCAAATAAGTAGCATTTTAAAATAGAATACAAATATTTAAATATAGAAACTAAATGCAAATTTGATTAATGATTCAGTAAAATAATGTATGAAAATTAGTAAATTGTTAGAAACAAGAAGGCTGATTGAAAATGTAATTTTCATCCAAGGTGGCATAGCTGAGCTGGTCTTCCTCCAGGAGGCATGGAGAGGATAAAGCTGGTAAACAAGTTACCTTAGCTGGAATGAAACTATTTATAACATGAATACACTTATTTGCTTTTGACCCCCCTCCTTCTCTCAATTTCACCGTAGAAATTCAACATATTTTGGGATTAGTAGCCTTATTCAATTAGCTACATGCGAGTGCATTGAACTCATAAATTTTGCTTTGGGTGTTTTTTTTAATAAATGTTTATATGCATTCTATTGACTTAAGAATTTGTTAGTGACAATAAGTAATATTTGGCAAATATGTAGCAATATTAAGAGTGATTTTAAGTGTGTATACATTTAGAAATTGGACAATTGAAATGGGGCCCTAAGTATTTAAAAGAGTATATTGGGGAATCATCAAATGGAGATAGATAAAGGACCCCAATTAATTCCAACCCGTAACTCGATCGCAGACAGCGATGCAAGCTGCAAGCTCCCGTTGGTCTCTGTTTGCGAGGCTATTCAATTACGAGGCCAACATTTTTTCAACTCGTAACCTGATCCAAGCCCACAAAAAGACACCAATTGAATAGCAAATTTGACTACGAGCTTAATTACGGGCCTCCAGATCTCAAACTCGGCCATTTGAATGAGGTTCAATGTTATGACTGATTTTGGTGCCAAGGGGGACTCTCCTGAACACCACAAGCAAGTGCACTGTAACTCGGGCCTCCTGCGCGCCCGCACGTGGCCCGCAGACATACGACCTACATCTTATAAGTTATGGCCTCCAAATTGAATGAGGCTCCATCTGTTTATGTTATATTAACGAAAAATAGATAGATACCTTCTATCTGGTCTCATACCACATTACGCTTCTTTACCATACAGTCCATCCTGAACCAGATGATTTCCTTTCCTAAGTGTGCAGGTAACTATGGAGGTTCTATTTAGAGGGAAGTGGTATTGCCAGGAAAAATCGCAAAATTGTTACTGCTACCAGATACAAATTTCTCAGGCATCTGGGACAGTAGTGCCAGAACTTGAAGTGTAGAGGGGGCTATATTGTGTTGTCCAAGAGCATTGCCCTTTGGGGATGATTATGGGGACAGTATGATGGGCACAAATATGGAAGGTAAATACAATATAGTGTAGGGTACACACAATAAATTAGCATAAGCCAACAAGAACATACTGTATATGACTATTGTATTATTGAGCTTGTGCAATAACAATCGATTTCCATCGCCACATATACAACATTTCAATCACTTAAAAGTGGAAAGCTACTGCAAGAAAGACAAACCACATTTGAATAAACAATTTTAGTCAATAATAGTCATCTCTCACATGTCTTGGCATTCTTAATCTAGCCGTTTGTCTTACAATACGGCACTTTAACATTAAGTACTTTTCAATTTCATCTTTGCCACTTCAGTTCTACATTTTATTTTGTGTAGTAACAAAGAAAGATAGTAAAAAATATATCCAACTAATAAAATAAAATAAAAAAATGTAAATTAAAATGATTTGTGTACAACATACTCAAACAGGCCTAGTGCTATATGCAATGTGGACACATCTCTGAGTTCCAATGTAAATCTCTCATAATTAAAGGGACATCTAAGTTTGCTGGATTAATACACTTCTGCACTCTATAGGCAAAAATCAGCCTGTGTGTATGCAGCACATTTCATAAAACATTTTATTTTTATTAATATCTAAAAATCCCTCTAATGATTATTTTGACACCTCCAAGGGGTGTCTAAACATGCATCTGACCCCCACCCCCCAATCAGCATGCAGCATCTGGGGAGCGATATTAACCCACTATTTACCTGCTCTTGTTTGCTCATCCAATCTCCTTGCAGCTTCCTGCCACATATCAGGGATACACTACATTTCCAAGGCTGCTTTACACCACAGACATGAACCCAGAGTTAATTCAAGCTAACCTAATTGGCCAAAACAAATCATTTAAATTTGAGGCTAATTTAGCCTGGGTTTGGATGGTGTTAACGTTGATTTCCAACAGACAGAAATTATTAATATCAGAAATTACAATTATTGATAGACACTTACTCTGTATGCACAGGAAGGAAATGATGAAAACAAAGTTTATGAAAACATGTGACTACCCACAGTAGGGTAGTCTGCATCATTCCAAAACAAAATGGATACAATGTCTGTGATTGGTCAAACTGAATATGGCTGTTATGCTAATTTTAGAAGAGATTGGCTGGGGGTGTCAATTTTGAAAGCTAACTGTTTGCAAATGCAAGCAATTCAGCTGACTTCAAGGTGAGTGTTTAAATGTATATTTTGGTATTTTTTCATGAAAACATTTTTTTTTCATACACTACTGATTCTCCTCTATCAGATGCATTCATAACCAGCACAATTAGATATCACTTTAAGCACAGGAAATTTGAAACTATGTACCAGAAACCATTTTAAAGGATCAATGTGGTTACAAATTTAAAATATAAAATTTTAAAGACCTTCACTTGAAAGTAAGCAACATGTTTTTAGAATGTAAAAAATAATAATAATACAGCCTATAATTTATTACTTTTTTATGAAATTATGCTACTGAGAAATCTACCTGATATGGAAGGCAACTTTGAATGCAGAAAGGACATTTTATCCGCATAATAGTAATATGGCAGTTCTCTCATTAGCAATAAAGCAAATAAATTACCAGTAAATATTAAATGCCTATAAATCTAAAAAATATGAAACCTGATTTTATATATATTTTTTTCCATTATTTCGTTTAGTTATTCAAAATAATACATGGAACATTGGTACCACAGTGGTATTTTAACCATTCTGGTTTATTCTCTTTCTGTTCAAGACAGTGGTTTTGAAAAACTAATGTATGACCCGTGTCACAAAGCTAAAATGAATCGCTCTAACTTCTTTCAATTTTTATTAGAAGCCGTAATTAAATTGATTGATATTCATTGCATAGGCCAATGCTGGAAAATGATACCAACTGCTGTACAGTAAATTTTGTTCTATCCATGTAATAGCCCTCTTATTTCAGTAACTATCACATGCTCATTTCCATTGGAGATTTTGAACTTCCAGGATTAAAATGTCTTTCTACCTCTTGTGAATGCATATTTTGCATGTGGACTTCTTGACAATTCCTTATGACTGTAATCTTCTTCACCCCATGCATTTACTGCCAATCAAAAAATAACATATAAATGCTCTTATACTATATCTGCCTAGAGTTAATATGACGGTAAATTAAAGCCTACTGAGGTTAAGTAAAGTGTAACTGTAATCATTTTGTCTGGTGTGGAACATTTCACTACATATCACTAAATTTCAAACTCACGCCATATTATTAGAGATAGAAAAGTTTCAACATAGCACCTATTACTATTTCTTGCTGGGAAACTACTTTCTTAGTGGGAAGTAGAGTTATATTGTGTTTAAATTAGTGAAAGAATGTGTTGGTGCATTTTATTCTTGTTTGGGAATTTAAAGAACCACTGTAATTTGGGAAAACATTCACATGCTTTTACACAGTGGCCTAGCTAGATAATGGAGGGCCCTGGTGCAAAATAAAATTATTGCCCCCCCTCAGGGGATGTAAAAAAGGTTTTGCGCTGGGCCCTGCTTTGACCAAATCACTCAGTGCTCCTGCCTGTGCGAAGCTCCTCTGCCTGCAGCACAACTCCAGGACGCACATGCTCCACTTTCCTGCAACATTTTCTTTGGATATATATGTACCATGACAACTTGTCACTAGCAGGATCAGTGCCCTGTATTAATCAACTCTCTTAAGTGAGGAAAACACTGGAGGCTTTTAAATAGTTTAATTACTTTATTAATGAGTAACCGCAAACAAAATATCCAAATGCACTGTCCAAATACTGTCTTCTTCCAGTTACTCACTGTGACACTGTTGTCCCAGGCCTCAGACTTTAGTCCAACAAACAGTCCCATAACATGGTACAGGCCACACTAATCACTCTCTTCTCAGTGTATCTCACTCCTGCTGTCTATATATTCCAGACCACACTGATCACTCTCTTCTCAGTGTCTCTCAATCTGGTAGTATGCTTCAGACAGCCTCTCTTACTGCCCCTCTCTCTGTGTACACTCAGAGCTGTCTCGGACTCTCTCTTTCCTAGCTCAGACTGACCTCTTGGGGAGACCATGCCCATGCATCTGTGTGAGCTATTTAAGGTTGGTGTTAAACTTCTCCCTCCTGGTCTGCACTCCACTGCACCTCCACAACGATCTCTAGGGAGCACTCCGTCATAGTACACATAAATATATATACACATATATAAACATAACCCCCACATAACAGCTACCCCTTTCAGCATGCATCCCTGCACAGCAACCAACCCCTATTGGCACCTACCCAACATAGCAACAATCCCTATCTCCTTTGTTCTTCCCTCACAGAACCCATACCCCTGTACGTTGCTGCCACTTTGCAGCCCTTGCTCTTTTACCTTCCTTCTGATACACATCCCCAGCATGCTTAACTGCTCCACACTGGCACCTGTTGGAGATTCAGTAGAAATGCTCTTTTTTTAAACAGGCACACACACACATTTTAGGCTTGGTGGAGGGTGTGGTCAAGGAGGCACAGGGGGGGGTCCCAGGAGATCCCAGTGGGGCCTTGGATGGTTGGGCCAGGCTGGGAGGCCCTACACTCCAGAAAAAAAATTAAATGAAAAAAAAAACAAATTATACTGGTGGATCCGCCTCTGCTTGTCAAATACATAACTAACAAACGACATTACCAACTATGTTATGCAGGAGCAAACATGCATTTTAAATAAAATATTATATTGAACTGCCTCTGCTTCATCATGGGCTCTTCCATCTTGGATTGCTAGTCTGCCTACAGTTGGAGGGAGAGAGTTATGCTACTGGACTTTCTTTTACTCTTACTCTTACTTAGCTTTTTTATCAAAGTAAAATTAAAATCTTTCAACCTAGCTGATTAGAATTCTTAGCTATGTCCACAGTTCTTCCACTTCTTCACAGGTTTCTAATCCTGTTAGGAACAAAAGCCATTACAGAAAAATGTAACAGTTAAAAATTAAAAGTAACACTTAAAATTTCCATTAAGCATTTCATGACAAGTCTAAAGGGACACATTTTAATAACATGCCTTTTAAACAACATGTTTTTAAGAGTGCAAAATCTGGCCCCTATTCAATTGAGCAATTGTTGGTTACTGGAGCCCGTAGAGTAGCCCGTAAACTAATTTGCAATTAAATTGGCATATTTTAGCTACCCACAAATGATTTGAGGGTGACAGGCGGGTTTTCACACCTGTAAATACAACAAATGTAGAAGAAAATCCCTATGAGTGCTAGATAGGACTCGCAAGGGGGTTTAACACCTGATTGTAGCACTGTAAATGCAAATGAAAAACCAATACTGCACTTTAAAAGATGGGGAAAGTGATGTAGTACATTAGAATTTATTGCACAACAGTCTCAAGCTCGCAAATCTGAAATAAAACTTTTTTTTTACGTTTCATTTCCGTGTTATATCAATCTCGGTAATCAAGGAGTTCATACATTTCAGGCCACCCACATAGACTAGAACTTTTTTCTTCATTCATTGTTATTATTTTGTATATTGCCAGATTGAGATTCTGATCACATATTGGACCTCTAAATGCTAATTGATTGACGTTTAACCTCCATGTTTTACTACTTAATATTGTCTGTTTCTAAATCGGTAGTTACGGCCTTGCTTAATTGATCATGATCCCTCTCTGAAATGCTACTTACGATTGCATAGTTTATGGTTTAGGCTTTCGACCAGATAGCTACGGACTTGTTCAATTGAATCGCTCTGTAACTGTTTACAATTGAATGGAGGCCACTGTTTTTACATGCAAAAGGGATAATGTGATGTTATTACTATTAAAGAAACACAGAAACAATGGAAAATGTTTGCTCTTCCTCTAGCCTAATATGCTAAATTAAATTAAATTGGGGGAATGCATTGTTAACATTCAAAAGATTGAACAAAAGACAAATTACTTGTCAATACTTCATCCTACTTTGTATTGTAGGATAATTGTTTCATCAGTGTCTCTTTTCATTTATTAATGATCACTCTAGTGACAGAAGGAGGATCAGTAAGCAATGCATGTTGTTATGTTATGACAGTAATATCGTATCTGCTGTCTTAAGTTATGGCACACATGATGTCACAATGATTTCATGTCTGATGACCTAATAAAATCCTTTGGAGGTGGAAGTATGAATGTGGAAACTTCAATATTTCCTATCTTTTGATGATTTTGACACAGAGAATAGGTTATTACATGGATATAAAAGATGTCATTTACCACACAAAGAAGGTTTCCAAGTTCCCTGTTGTGTACGGAAAGTTTCCAGTAGAAGAAGTAGAGTAGTAAGTGCAAAATATGCTCTGAACATTTTCTGGATCGACTCATTCTGGTCTCTGCTATTCAGTTAAAATGCAAAGAAAAGTTGACAGTGGTGGAAACTGGGAAACTGTAGAAGTGGTAGCTCTGATTGGTCAGAGGCTTTCACCCAACCACCAGCTCTAATCTATTTTAGCTGTACTGCAATAGTTTACCTATCTTTCTTATACTCTGTCCTCACATTGAGCTCTATTCTATTAGAATCCCGTAAATTACTTCAAACAGTAAGATTGTCAGAGGCTGCTCTTTTTTTCTAAACTTCCAGACGTATTCTATTATCTCTAACCTGCAACTTAAGTTTTTCAGCCTCCATACATAAACCATGACTTTGTAAGTAATATTTCAGAGGTTGTGATCATATGAGCTCTCAATATTTAACCAAGACCCTTAATGTAGGTCTTAGACACTGTTAGACATAACCTGCTATTGGAGACTAAGCATTAATGAGATCCAATAAGTAATCTTTGCCGATAGGGCTAGCACTCTAGTCAATGCATTAGAGCATCTGCTTGAATCCATGTGGGGTTCATGATATGTATTAACCCCTTCAGTAACGGGATCAATATTATACATAAATAACAACTTAAAATAATATGTTTTAATTGCATATTTGTGAGTTTGAGACTGTTGTGCAATTAAATCCATGCTTTTAAAGTACAGTAGTGCATGTTTAATTGCTGCTACAGCTCAGAACTGGCATACTTGATACTTTTTCTAGTTGCCGATCTGACTTAATTTGCGAGCTAGATGTAAAGTTCTAATAGAATATAGATTTGGTGTAACTTTCTGTATGTTGCTCTTGTCAACCCCTACCCCTAAGTTGTGTCTTTGGCTTGGCAGTATTGATTATAGGTGGGTAATTCATAATCAGGATGCGAGTAACTAATAGAATATGTGGCAACTTTACTTACAACATTAAGTATATGTAACATTACGATCTGGGCAATAGATTAGGGCCTATTGTTTCTTCAAGCTAGTAAAAAGATAAAGATATTAAACTATCAACAAAGATCAGCATAGTAAGAAAAATAGTATTTTTAGCAGTAACATGTGAGAGCTGCACCATAAAGTCGTTGTAAAATTGACATCTTTGAATTGTGGTGTTGGCAAAAACTACTTGGACTGCGAGAAGATCCAATAAATCAGTACTTCAGGAAATCAAGACAAACTGTTCTCTAGAAGGTATGATCATGACGCTGAAGCTCAAATATTTTGACCATATCATGACAAGACAGGATTCCCTAGAGATGATTCTGATTCTGGGAAAGATTGAAGGCACAAGAAGAAGGGGTCGACAGAGGCGGAGATGGATAGATGAGATCACTGAATCAATGAACTTGATGGAGCTCAGAGTAGCAGTAACTGAGAGATGCACCTGGCGTGCTGTGGTCCATAGAGTCACGGAGAGTAGGACGCAACTGAATAA
The DNA here is from genome assembly GCA_027410445.1 of Discoglossus pictus. NCBI lineage: Eukaryota > Metazoa > Chordata > Amphibia > Anura > Alytidae > Discoglossus > Discoglossus pictus. The sequence continues at coordinate 20,096,382 of CM050166.1, read as the reverse complement.
CTAAACAACAACAATAACAATGGCTGACTTCAATCTGTATTCTGTTTCCTGTCAAACAACTGCACTTTATAGCTAAAATTAGAAAAAATAGCCAAGTAGCTAAATGTCCTGCTGTAGTGGGGACACTGTTGAATATCATGTATTAGTTGACAGTAATGTCTGCCACATACCTCTCAGTGGGAAAGAATTCCATACTCTACTGTCATTATTACTTTGTCTGGATGACTTTATTTACATGCTTTAACATGGAGACATCCCATTTTCTTTATGTTCTCTCTAACTGCAAAGAAAAGTCATGGGCTTAGAAAAAAGTTGCCATTAAGCCATTCAACAAACTAGATTAAACTGAGAAAATGTATTTACAGTTAACACAATTAACTAATTATTCAAGATATTATTGTTGAATGTTGGTCTTCACAAAAAAATGTTTCCCTTGTATAAGCATTCTACAGATGATTTTTACTGAGCTAACACTAACATTCACATACACATACATATATCATGCCTGAAAATAGAGATGCAGAACCAGATAGATTCCAAAGAAAATTAATTCCATATCAGTTTTATAAAATGAGTATATATAAAAAAAATTAATAAAAGTTACATTTGTTTATGATGATTTTAGCCAAAGCGACTACAAAATGGATGGTAGATCTCTGGAAATATTCAGCTAATATTGTATATCAACGACATATCTTATTATGTTATCTCAATGGTGTAAAAAATCTTCCTCTGACACAAAAAATAACTTAATGTATTATTCTCAAACTTTCAAGAGTGTTCACCTAGCCAATTTGACCTGGAAGTTATATTTTCAAGTATAGTGGTAAAAATATTGTAAAATTATTAGCAAGTTACAAAAGGGTCTCTGAATTGGAGCTCTGACGAAAACATAACTGATGACTTCAACAAAATAAGTTGTTAATGATGAGCTTAGTATAAATAGATATCCTTTTGTCACTTTCTAAGTAGTTAAAAATACTTTCCAGAAACAATAGATATTTGCCTTTCAGCGCTTGGATAATATCCGAGCAAAAGGGCAGAATGCAAAAAGGGATTAATCACTTCTGAGTGGTGAAAGGTGACATTTTTAACAGACTCCTTGGCTGGTATCTTAAATTGTACCATATTGACCTTCTAATGGCTCTCAATTATTCATCACACATTAGATGGTAAGGAAGTATTATTTTTAAACGCATTAGTCAAGAGTGTCAGTTTGCACAGCTAATAGATAACTAACAATTACACAGATTTTTCTAGGAAGTCATAAAAATATTAAGACCACAGTGTGTCATTAGAACATTGGGTTGTGATAATTATAGGATATTTGCTTTAGATATGTTCAAGCATATAGTTGATTAATAATTATAGAAGTTATTACAATAAGGAAATATACAAATTATTCATGTACATTTATTCAGAAGATCAAAAGGATATTTAAAGTAAAGGTGGCCAAGTTGCAAACTGAGTGCAAATCAGAACCTCTGGCCCTTATTTCCACTGACTTATTAAAAAGTACTATTTATCCATTTGCCATAATCTTTGTCTTTTTAACGTTGAACAGCAGAACCACTTTTGCACTTTATTCTTTTACCCTCATCAATAGGTCATTTAGTTCCTCCTCACTTTCAGCCATCAAAATAATATTATCCACAGATCTGAGATTGTTGATATTTATTCCAGCAATATTGATTCTGACTTTGGATTCATCCAGCCCAGCTTTCCGCTTGATGTACTCGATGTGTTACAGATTTTCAAGGAAGTGGATGAGATGATCTGGTACTCCCATCTCATTTAGAACATTTTATTGTGATCCACACAGTCAAAGGCTTTAGCATAGTCTATGAAGCAGAAGTCCATTATTTTTTGGAACTCTCTTGCTTTCTCTATAATCCAATTGGCCATTGTCAATTTGATCTCTTGTACTTCCTCCTCTGCGGAAACTGGCATTCATATCTGGTAGTTCCCGGTCTATATATTGCTGGTGTCTAGCTTGTAGGATCTTAAGCATTACTTTGCTGGCATGTGAAATGAGTGCAATTGTGCAATAATTTAAGTACTCTTTGTCACTGACTTTTCTGGGATTAGGATGCAGAGTGACCTTTTCCAGTCTATTGGCCATTGTTGGGTTTTCCAAATTTGTTGGCATAAGGCAAGCAACACTTTCACAGCATCATCCTGTAGAATTTTGAATAGTTCAATTTGGATTCCATCAACTCCTGCAGTACTGTTAGCAGTAAAGCTTCTTATGGCCCATCTCATTTGACTCTCCAAGATGTCTGGCTCCAGCTCATTCAACAAACTATGGAGATCATCAATGCTGTTAAGATCCTTCCTGTACAGATCTTCAGTATATTCCTGTCACTATAAGTTGAATAATCTTTCTCTGAGTTTCCTTCACTACGTCCGTTTCCTTCCTGTGCCCTACTGATTTAAATTATGTTAAAATACGTGTGTACTAATTTTCCTCATACAGTTAATAGTATGCAACACGATAAATCAGTATTAAATATTACTTTAAAATACTGTTTAAAAGCCCTAGAGTTAATAAGAAAATCATTTTGACAATCTTATCAAGAGGCAATGTGAAAGTGTTGCCATCTACATCTGTTTTATCATGGAACCGCATGTTTCCTATAGTTAGAACTTTCGCTAATCATCTTACAATGTTGTTTCATCAACAGAGGAACAGTTGTGTGTTTCACTTGAGTAAAGTAGGTGCTCTATGCCACTTACTTAGAGGGTGTCAAGTAAGGGTTTTTTAGTTGACTGTCTTGAGGATGTGAGGATCTCTGTGCCTGTGCCCTCTTCAGGTCAAAAGGTCCATTGAGCAGAAGAAGATCTTTTCAACACCCTAAAGGGCAAAGTCTTCAGGCTGGAGCCCATGGACAAAGAATATTCAAAACAGCCACCTCCCTTTCTGGCGTGACTTTACCTAGAGACACTCATACCACAAGTCTCCCTGGGTGTGCTGTAATTTCATATATCAAATACTAAGTTACAGCTATGGGGAAAATGTCACCAAAATGCCATACAATTTGGTATAGAGAGCACCACCACTAATTTACTTATGGCTAAAGTTATTTGGTGCAGCCTGGAAAGGGGACACCCAAGGGTGATTGCCCAGGTTAGATATTGTAAATAATAAGCTAATACTGCTGGAGGGATGATAGCTAATAGGACTTTGGTGTTCCCTGCAGATATACTCTTTACTATTGTCTGTTTTACCATGTTTTAGGTATCTCTTGAATTGCAATCACAGTAAAAAATAAGAAAAATTATGAACCTAAAAAGTAAAAATAAGAAGGAATAACCAGCTAACTTTCACAAAATGTCTTTATTGTAAATATGTATTTTTGCACAACTGTTATGCAAGACTGTTCAAAAATGCTTTATTTTTCATTACATGCTGTACGCCTTCTGACAATAAAATAATTTAAATGCAAAAATTAGGTATTATTGCAGTGACCAGAAAAATTTATGTTAGTTTGTGGACCATTATTACCTCAAGGCAGCTCATCTATCAGGCCTTTTTTAATCGAATGTATCGCCCACTGTCAGTCCCTTCGGGATTCATCCCTCATTCATCTTAATAAAGGTGAGGTAATCTAGACTTTTTTGACCTAGGCGACTTCTCTTATCAGTGACAAAACCTCCTGCTGCACTGAAGTTCTATGGCAAATTGGGATAGCTCAGGCCACAGGGCAAGTGTGCACACCCAGTAGTCAAGGGGTTCATCGCTCCTCATAGTGTCGATATCTGTAGTTGTGGCGAGGTAGTGTGTTACATGTTGGTCGAGTCGTTCTCTGAGGGAGGACCCCGAAGGGCTTTGGCGATGCATAGGACTTAAAAAGCTCTGCAAGTCCTCCATCAACAACACGTCTGTAAAGCGTCCTCTCCTTGCCGGCGCGGTCGTGGGAGGAGGAGGATTATGTTTACCTCTTCCGCTGTTAGATTGCCTTTGTGCTGTGACATCACCCTTAAACGCTGTGTAAAGCATACTTTTTAATTTATTTTGGTAGTGCTGCAGCCTTTCTGACTTGTGGTAATTCGGTAACATTTCAGTCACTTTCTGCTTATACCGGGGGTCTTGTAGCATGGACACCCAGTACAGGTCGTTTTCCTTCATCCTTTTTATACGAGGGTCCCTCAACAGGCACGACAGCATGAAAGACCCCATTTGCACAAGGTTGGATGCCGAGCTAGGCATGTCCCGTTCCTCGTCCTCAGTGATCTCACTGAAGGTATGTTCTTCCCCCCAGCCACGTACAACACCACTGGTACCAGATATGTGACAACGAGCACCCTGGGATGCCTGTTGTGGTTGGTCTTCCTCCTCCTCCTCAAAGCCACATTCCTCCTCTGACTCCTCTTCCTCACAATCCTCTTCCAGCGTTGACGCAGGTCCAGCAAGCGATGCTGATAAGGCTGTTTCTGGCGGTGATGGTGACCACAACTCTTCCTCTTCCTCTTCACGCTCATCTACGGCCTGATCCAGTACTCTTCGCAGGGCACGCTCCAGGAAGAAAACAAATGGTATGATGTCGCTGATGGTGCCCTGGGTGCGATTGACCAGGTTTGTCACCTCCTCAAAAGGACGCATAAGCCTACAGGCATTGCCCATGAGCGTCCAGTAACGTGGCAAAAAAATCCCAAGCTCTGCAGAGGCTGTACTAGCACCCAGGTCATACAAATACTCATTAACGGCCTTTTCTTGTTGGAGCAGGCGGTCGAACATTAGGAGTGTTGAATTCCAACGTGTCGGGCTGTCTAAAATCAAGCGCCTCGCTGGCATGTTGTTTCGGATATCTGTAAAGTGCGCCATGGCCGTTTTAGGAACGCCTGAAATGGGCACACACCTTCCTGGCCTGCTTCAGGACGTCTTGTAAGCCTGGGTGCTTATGCACAAAGCGTTGTACAATCAGATTACACACATGTGCCATGCACGGCACATGTGTTAACTTGCCCAAATTCAATGCCGCCAACAAATTTCTTCTGTTGTCACAAACCACTTTGCCGATCTCCAGTTGGTGCGGAGTCAGCCACTGATCCACCAGTGCGTACAGGGTGCACAGGAGTGCTGGTCCGGTGTGACTCTCTGCTTTCAGGGAAGTCAACCCCAAGACGGCATGACACTGCCGTATCCGGGATGTGGAATAGTACCTGTGGAGATGGGGGGGGTGCCGTTGATGTTGAGCAAGACATAGCAGCAGCAGAAGAGGACTCAGCCGAGGAGGTTATGGAAGAGAATGGAGTAGGAGGAGTAGAGGAGGTGGCAGCAGGCCTGCCTGCAAGTCGTGGCGGTGTCACCAACTCCTCTGCAGAGCCACGTATTCCATGCTTGGCAGCCGTCACCAGGTTTACCCAATGCGCAGTGTAGGTGATATACCTGCCCTGACCATGCTTTGCAGACCAGGTATCCGTGGTCAGATGGACCCTTGCCCCAACACTGTGTGCCAGAGATGCCATTACTTCCTTTTGCACAATCAAGTACAGGTTGGGGATTGCCTTTTGAGCAAATAAATTTTGTCCGGGTACCTTCCACTGCGGTGTCCCAATAGCCTCAGACTCCACCAGCTTGTATGGTAAAAGCTGGCAGGCTAAGAGTTCAGACAAGCCAGCTGTCAGTTGCCGGGCAAGGGGGTGACTTTGTGACATTGGCTTCTTACGCTCAAACATGTCCTTGACAGACACCTGACTGTGGGCAGATGAGCAGGGACTGCTCAGGGCGAGACACGGAGTGGCGGATGGTTGAGAGGGGGCAAGCAGGGCAGCAGTGGTTGACGTGGCTGAAGATGCTGGATCAGGAGGTGGATGGCGGCTTTGACTTTGTGTGCTGCTTGTACTGATGTGTTGATCCCATAGGCGTTTGTGATGTGACATCATGTGCCTTCGCAAAGAAGTTGTACCTAGGAGGGTGTTGGACTTCCTACGACTCATCACAGGCAGACACACGAAAAAATTGCCACACTGCTGAGCTCTGCAATGACAGCATTCTGGTGGTGACAAAAGCATGCGTTGACTGGCGTGCTGTCTGGCTGACCCCGGGTGCCGATGCATGCTGTCTGACTGTGCCACTAGCTACTTTCGACGACCTCCCGCTGCTTCCAACTCGTTGGCAGACTAGATGCAATAGGCCTCACACACACGCCTGTAGGCAGGCAACTGATATTCAATCGATTACAGTAAAAAAAGGGTTCTTTTATTTCACTGTACACTACGGTTGCACTAGATATGAGTGTCACTGTTCACTGGCAAATGTTGGCAGACTAGATGCAATAGGCCTCACACACACGCCTGTAGGTAGGCAACTGATATTCAATTGATTACAGTAAAAAAAGGGTTCTTTTATTTCACTGTACACTACAGTTGCACTAGACATGAGTGTCACTGTGCACTGGCAAAAGTTGGCAGACTAGATGCAATAGGTTTCACACACACGCCTGTAGGCATGCAGCTGATATTCAAATGATTACAGTAAAAAAAGGGTTCATTTATTTCACTGTACAGTACAGTTGCACTAGATATGAGTGTCACTGTGCACTGGCAAAAGTTGGCAGACTAGATTCAATATGCCTCACACACACGCCTGTAGGCAGGCAACTGATATTCAATCGATTACAGTAAAAAAAGGGTTATTTTATTTCACTGTACACTACGGTTACACTAGATATGAGTGTCACTGTGCACTGGCAAAAGTTGGCAGACTAGATGCAATAGGCCTCACACACACGCATGTAGGCAGGCAACTGATATTCAATCGATTACAGTAAAAAAAGGGTTCTTTTATTTCACTGCACACTACGGTTGCACTAGATATGAGTGTCACTGTGCACTGGCAAAAGTTGGCAGACTAGATGCAATAGGCTTCACACACACGCCTGTAGGCAGGCAACTGATATTCAATCGATTACAGTAAAAAAAGGGTTCTTTTTTTTCACTGCACACTACGGTTGCACTAGATATGAATGTCACTGTGCACTGGCAAAAGTTGGCAGACTAGATGCAATAGGCCTCACACACACGCCTGTAGGCAGGCAACTGATATTCAATCGATTACAGTAAAAAAAGGGTTCTTTTATTTCACTGTACACTACGGTTGCACTAGATATGAGTGTCACTGTTCACTGGCAAATGTTGGCAGACTAGATGCAATAGGCCTCACACACACGCCTGTAGGTAGGCAACTGATATTCAATTGATTACAGTAAAAAAAGGGGTTCTTTTATTTCACTTTACACTACGGTTGCACTAGATATGAGTGTCACTGTGCACTGGCAAAAGTTGGCAGACTAGATGCAATAGGCTTCACACACACGCCTGTAGGCAGGCAACTGATATTCAAATGATTACAGTAAAAAAAGGGTTCTTTTATTTCACTGTACAGTACAGTTGCACTAGATATGAGTGTCACTGTGCACTGGCAAAAGTTGGCAGACTAGATTCAATATGCCTCACACACACGCCTATAGGCAGGCAACTGATATTCAATTGATTACAGTAAAAAAAGGGTTATTTTATTTCACTGTACACTACGGTTGCACTAGATATGAGTGTCACTGTGCACTGGCAAAAGTTGGCAGACTAGATGCAATAGGCCTCACACACACGCCTGTAGGCAGGCAACTGATATTCAATCGATTACAGTAAAAAAAGGGTTCTTTTATTTCACTGTACACTACGGTTGCACTAGATATGAGTGTCACTGTTCACTGGCAAAAGTTGGCAGACTAGATGCAATAGGCCTCACACACACGCCTGTAGGCTGGCAACTGATATTCAATTGATTACAGTAAAAAAAGGGTTATTTTATTTCACTGCACACTACGGTTGCACTAGATATGAGTGTCACTGTGCACTGGCAAAAGTTGGCAGACTAGATGCAATAGGCTTCACACACACGCCTGTAGGCAGGCAACTGATATTCAAATGATTACAGTAAAAAAAGGGTTCTTTTATTTCACTGTACAGTACAGTTGCACTAGATATGAGTGTCACTGTGCACTGGCAAAAGTTGGCAGACTAGATGCAATAGGCCTCACACACACGCCTGTAGGCAGGCAACTGATATTCAATCGATTACAGTAAAAAAAGGGTTCTTTTATTTCACTGCACACTACGGTTGCACTAGATATGAGTGTCACTGTGCACTGGCAAAAGTTGGCAGACTAGATGCAATAGGCCTCACACACACGCCTGTAGGCAGGCAACTGATATTCAATCAATTACAGTAAAAAAAAGGGTTCTTTTTTTTCACTGCACACTACGGTTGCACTAGATATGAATGTCACTGTGCACTGGCAAAAGATGGCAGACTAGATGCAATAGGCCTCACACACACGCCTGTAGGCAGGCAACTGATATTCAATCGATTACAGTAAAAAAAGGGTTCTTTTATTTCACTGTACACTACGGTTGCACTAGATATGAGTGTCACTGTTCACTGGCAAATGTTGGCAGACTAGCTGCAATAGGCCTCACACACACGCCTGTAGGTAGGCAACTGATATTCAATTGATTACAGTAAAAAAAGGGTTATTTTATTTCACTGTACACTACGGTTGCACTAGATATGAGTGTCACTGTGCACTGGCAAAAGTTGGCAGACTAGATGCAATAGGCTTCACACACACGCCTGTAGGCAGGCAACTGATATTCAAATGATTACAGTAAAAAAAGGGTTCTTTTATTTCACTGTACAGTACAGTTGCACTAGATATGAGTGTCACTGTGCACTGGCAAAAGTTGGCAGACTAGATTCAATATGCCTCACACACACGCCTATAGGCAGGCAACTGATATTCAATCGATTACAGTAAAAAAAGGGTTATTTTATTTCACTGTACACTACGGTTGCACTAAATATGAGTGTCACTGTGCACTGGCAAAAGTTGGCAGACTAGATGCAATAGGCCTCACACACACGCCTGTAGGCTGGCAACAGATATTCAATCGATTACAGTAAAAAAAGGGTTCTTTTATTTCACTGCACACTACGGATGCACTAGATATTAGTGTCACTGTGCACTGGCAAAAGTTGGCAGACTAGATGCAATAGGCCTCACACACACGCCTGTAGGCAGCCAACTTATATTCAATCGATTACAGTAAAAAAAGGGTTCTTTTATTTCACTGCACACTACGGTTGCACTAGATATGAGTGTCACTTTGCACTGGCAGAAGTTGGCAGAGTAGATGTAATAGGCCTCACACACACGCTAACAGGCAGGCAGGCATATGCAATTAGATTACACAGAAAAAAAATAAATAAATAAATAAAAAGGGCTTTTTGGGTTGCTGTCCTTGTGTAGTAATAGCTAAATACACAGTCTGGCTATCTATTTTTTCCTATTAAATCAGCAGAAAAAAATAATAAAATAAAATAAATGATGTTCTAGCCTTAAAAAGGGCTTTTTGGGTTGCTGTCCTTGCAGCAGATATCAAAGGAGTCCTTCAGGTGTGTAGTGAAAGCTAAATACACAGCCTGGCTAGCTATTTCCCAATTAAATCCGCAGAAAAAAATAATAAAATAAAATAAATGATGTTCTAGCCCTAAAAAGGGCTTTTTCGGTTGCTGTCCTTGCAGCAGATATCAAATGAGTCCTTCAGGTGTGTAGTGAAAGCTAAATACACAGCCTGGCTATCTATTTCCCTAATAAATCAACAGCAGGTAGAATATATGTCCTCTCTCAACGAATGCAGCTACAGAATGATTCTAAAATGGAGGCTGTTATTCAGATGGAAGGCTCTGGAAGGGAGTGTATGCTGCTGATTGGCTGACTGTAAGGTGCAGGGACAAAGTTTCCTCAATGATAAAGAATAGGGGGCGGACCGAAAAGCGCATATGTTCGCTGTTCGTTGCGAACACGAACATGCTAAAATCGCCGCGAATAGTTCTCTGGCGAACTGTTCGGGACATCACTAGTTATCAGGGAGGGAGAGCCAATTTACACCCAGCTGAGGCTAAGACCAGACACAACATAATAGGTTAGGTAGAAAGTTGATTGAAACTTGCCTATATATACGGAAATACGGAAGTACGGAAATAAAAAATAAACATTCTGTGAACATCTACATACCCTAAGCAGGCCAGAAAAAGACACTTTTTCATAGAGTCTTATTTGCATATCACTAACCAAAAATCTTGGCTGTACTCGCTTAATTCTTTGAAAAAAGAGATTTTCTGCCCTGCTTTGGATAGCTAAAATTAAAAAAAAGTATAACTTTCATAAGGTCTCTATTTTATTTGGTAACTCTAATTCCTATGTTTGAAAGTGATATTAATTTCTGCCTGTCAATTAACTGGACAATGTAATACAATTATTTATATCTTACACTTAAAAGATAATTATATAAAAAAAAATTGTATGAAAAACAAGTGGCCTATAGGGTAAAAAAAATACAATAAATTGAGGCATTGTTAGATTGTTTTATCCTACTCAGTCCTGACAAAGCAGTGAACTGTATAGAGGTCTGGACTGCAACTCATTGTGCCTGTATTCCCATTTAACTGAATGTGATCGAATAAGAAAATACAATTTACAGGCTCTCCATGACACTTCCTCTCAATTCCCTTGTAAGATAACTTGTAAGATAAAGGCAGGATCAAACACAAAGTTTTTTTAAGCTGTCTCTGTGATGATTTATTTGCATTTTTTTAATTAATATAATTTTTTTTTACGTGACAAAAAATTAAATAATTATGTAAAATGTTCTTTTAGAAGCATCATAGAACATTTTGGACTGCAGTGGCTCTTTCATATGCATTTTTATGTCTTACAAAAGTACTTACAGTGGATTTCAGGTAATCCAAACCAAGAATTTTTTTTTTACTATATATATATATATATATATATATATATATATATATATATATAGTGACAAAGCACTACAACTCGCGGGGTCTGTGACCTGCTTTAACCAACGTTTTCCCTTAATGAAGGAAGGCACAGGAGGCTTTTTATTCCATTTTACATTTGTATTGTGTCACAGCTAGCACAGAAAATAACAAACAGCAAATATATTCAGCTTCCTTGCAGCCAAATAGTAACATACATTCCACACTCAGTTGAACTCTGGCATTACCCTCTTCAAAAGGTATTACTTGCCTGTAGTCCCATGTCTTTCTCAGCAGCAGTTTCCCTTCTGGCTATTCACCTTCTGGAATCTCCTCATAAACTGCAGTCTTTTTAGACTCTCAAACTTTGAGCCTCTGCCGGTACTCACAGTATCCAGCTACTTCACACACTGTCTCTCAGTGCAATTCCTAATTGCAGCTGTCTCTCCGGAATCTCTGTTCCAGAGCTCCTGCTCTGCTCTCCAGCAATCTCCAGGTTACAGCCAGACCTGTTAGTGGGACCACACCCTTGTCTCTATGGGTGGGGAGCCTTTTAAAGCTGGAGTTTACTCACTCCATGCTGGAATGAATGCCGCTGCACCTCCACATCGACCTCTATATACATATATATACATCTATGTTTGCGTCAACCATGCACTTGGTATTCATGGCAGAGATACTGGAGTGTGTTGCCTTCTCCAGTGGGCCACAGTATATAGCTCCTGGTTTTCCTAGGTGGTCTCCCATCTAAGTACCAACCAAGCCTAATCCTGCATGACTTTAGGGTGGTGTGACCTCTTGGCTCCCTGACGGGATTGGAACCCAGGTTGCAGTGGTGAAAGCACCAAATCCTAACCACTGAACCACCAGGGAAACCTATATATATCCCCTTCTGGATCTCTACCTTCACCACGACAAGGTGAAGGGGTTTGTTTGTCTACTTCAATGAAGCTGTGAGCTATAAAATGTATGGTCAGCCAAGATGGGCAGGTCATGGCCTAGAGGTCATAAAAATCATGGTCCACTGGAGAAGGAAAATTCAACCCACTCCAGTATTATTGCTAAGAAAATTTAATGGACAGGCACAACTAGAGACATAACGATATGGCACCGGAACATGATCACTTCAGATCAGAAGGTGCCTACCACATTACTGAGGAAGAGAAGAGGACAAGTACAAGTAGCACCAGATCTAAGTGGTTGTGCCAAAGTCAAAAGGACCAGCTGTGGATGTGTCTGGAGGGGAAAGGAAAGTCCACTGCTGCAAAGAACAATTCAGCATTTGAACCTTAGAACTATGAACCAAGGTAAACTGGATGTGGTCAAGAATGAGATGATAAGGTTAAACATTGATATCCTGGAAATTAGTAACATAAATGGGCTGGAATGGGACATTTCATATCAGACAACCACCAGATCTTCTATCATAGTCAAGAAGAAATGGAGTGGCCCTTATAATCAATCAAAGGGTGGCCAATGCAGTGCTGAGTTACAACCCAATAAATGGCATGCCATTTAGCATCAAAGTGATCCAAGTCTATTCTCCAACAATGGATGATGAAGAGACTGAAGTTGTCCAGTTCTACAAAGATATTCAACACGCCATAGATATAACACCAAGAAAGATGCTACTATCATCCCAGGAGATTGGAATGGTAAAGTAGGAAACCAAAAGACACCTGGAATAAATGGCAAGTTTGGCCTTGAAGTACAAACTTAAGCTCGTCAAAGATTAGTAGAATTCTGTCAAGCTAATTCTCTGGTTGTAGCCAACACCCTCTTCCAACAGCCTCTGAGACGACTCCACACAAATGGATGTCACCAGATGGACAACAAAGAAATCAGATTGACTTTATACTTTGCAGCCAAAGATGGAGGAGCTCTATACAGGCAGCAAAAACAAGATCTGGAGCTGACTGCAGATCACTATGAGCTTTTTTGTTTGCAAAGTTAAGAACTAAACTGAAGTAAAGAGGGAAAATCATTAGACCAAGAAAATGCTAAAAAAATATAATTTGTGAAAATGCAGTGGAAGTAAAGAAAAAATTTAAGGGACTAGACATGGAAAATAGAATGAATGGAGAACTTTGGATTGAAGTTTGCAATGTTATCCAGGAAACCGCAACAAATAATATCCTAAAAGAAAGAACAGTAAGAAGGCAAACTGGCTATCTGATGAGGCATAAAAAGCAGCACAGAAAAGAAGGAAAGTGAAAGGTAGTAAAGACAGAAAGATATTTGTTCAACTGAATGTGGAATTCCAGAGGACAGCATGAAGAGACAAGGAGACATTCTACAATGAGACATCTAATGAGACTGAAAAAGATAACAGAATGGTTAAATCAAGAGATCTCTTCAAGAAAATTGGGGATCACAAAGGTAAAGTGCGATTGATAAAAGACAAAAAAGGTAGGACAGAAGAATATCAGATAAAGAAGAGGCGGCAGGAGGTGATGGACAACAAGGCTGCAGGAGGTGATGTAATCCCAATTAAACTATTCAAAATTCTGAGATGACTAACGACTTGCCCGTCAAAATTGAAGGCAATAAAATTTGAAGCCTGGCAATGCTGTTTGCCACAAAATGTGAGGATATGGCCCCTCTGAGCACCTTCGGCTTTCATTGTGCTTAGGGCCTTTGGCGCCCATCACGTGGCTCGCAATAAGAGCCTTTGGCGCTCATTGCAAGCCTCTTCCCCTGTCTACTTTACAGGCCCCGCGATGAGCGTCAAAAGCTTCTCCACTAATTGCCGTTTCTGCCAAACCACACCTTTGCTGCTTTGCAATGATCCCTTCGGCGCTTATTGCACCTTATAATGCCTTTGTCGCTAATCTCGTGGCTCTCAATGAGCACCTTCAGTGCTCATTGCGAGCCTCTCCCCCTGTGTACTTTATATGCCTGTGTAGTTTAGGGGCCTACTGCCTTGGGTTAAGTGTTACTACATTGGGTTCAGTGTTACTGACTTGATTTTTAATCTTAAAAAAAGGCAAATTAACTTGCAACCTCACTCACAGGCTCCCTGGCTCTCCCCCTGTGTTGTGTGAGTGTGTAAATGTTTTTCCAGTTTGGTGGTTCGGCAGTTAAAGTCATATTTTTGCGAGCCCTGCAGTCCATCTATGTGCTTTGGGTCCTAAGTCATATGGCCCATAATTTCAGTCCTGCCTGCCTGAACTGCTTGCCTCGCTTCGCAAGGCTTGCATTGCAAGGAGCGCCTTAGGCGCTCATTTCAGCCTGTCCCGTGTGCCTCACCGGCTCGCCTCGCTTTGCGAGGCTCGCAGTTGCGGCCCTATGGGCTGCAAGCATGACGACAACTCTCAGATTGACAACTATTATATTATTATATGTGTTGCTTACACATTTGGAAAACTGAACAAAGACTGGAAAAGATCAGTGTGCATCCCAATCCCAAAAAAGGCAATTTATCGAGCATTTTAAACTAATTTTGCATTCTAGCAAAGTAATGCTTAAGATTCAACAAGCTCTACTCCAACAATATATGAACCGGGAACTTCCAGATATGCATGCCGGGTTCTGCAGGGGAAGAGGCACAATAGATCAAATTTGCAATGCCCGATGGATAATAGAGAAAGCAAAAGAGTTCCAGAAAAACATTTACTTCTGCTTCATAGACTATTCTAAAGCCTTGACTGTGTGGATCATAATAAAATGTAGCATGTTCTTAAAGAGATGGGTGTACCAGATCATCTCATCATCCTCCTGAATAATCTGTATGTGGACCAAGAAGCCACGGACAGAACCGAACATGGGTTGGTTCAGAATGGTTCAAAATCGGAAAAGGTGTGCAACAAGGTTGTATATTGTCACCTTATTTATTCAACTTATAAGTAGAGTACATCATGCGTAAAGCCAGACTGTATGAATCCAAAGCCGTAATCAATATTGCTGGAAGGAATATCAGCAACCTCAGATACGCCGATGATACTACTTGCTTGAAAGTGAGGAAGAACTAAAGAACCTATTAATTAGGGTAAAAGAAGAGAGTACAAAAGTTGGCCTGCTGTTCACCGTTTAAAAATCAAAGATCATGGCAAATAGACAGGGAAGAAGTGGAGGCAGTGCCAGTGCAGATGGTGACTGAAGTCATGAAATTAAAAGATGTTTGCTTCTGGGGAGGAAATCTATGGCAATCTTGGACAAGCTAGTAAAAAGTAAAGATATTAAACTACCAACAAAGGTCTGCATAGTAACAAATATAAAAAATATGGTATTCCCAGTAGTAACATGTGAGAGTTGCACCATAAAGTTGTCTGAGTGCAGTAAAATTGACACATTTGAATTGTGGTGTTGGCGAAAACTACTTAGAGTCCCTTGGACTGCAAGAAGATCCAATAAATCAGTACTTCCGGAATAGATGAGGTCACTGAATCAATGAGCATGAACTTGATGGAGCTCAGAGGGGCAGTGATTGAGAGATGTACCCGGTTTGCTGTTATCCATGGGTTCACAGAGAGTCGGACATGACTGAAAGACTAAACAGCAAATATTTATATATGTATATTATATATGTATTATATATATGTATGTAAATATGTAAATATATATATATATATATATATATATATATATATATATATATATATATATTTATTTATATATATATTACACAGTTACATAGTAAATGAGGTTGAAAAAATACTTTTAGTCCAACAAGTACAACCTCTTTAGATCTCCTCTGACCTTTGTAATATGCAGATTTAATTGTTTATTAATTGTTAATTGATCCAGAGGACACCAAACAGAAAAAAAACCTGAATGCCCTTTTTATTCAAAAATACATCCAATCCTTTTTTACAGCTATCTATTGAATCCTCTGTCACCACCTCCTTTGGTAGAGAATTCCACAGATTAACCACGCTTACTGTGAAGAACCCTTGTCTTGCGGGATATTTAGTGGGATATTTTTACTTCTAACCTCAAAAGATAAGAAGAGCAGAAAGTGTGTGAATGGTCAGTAACAAGCGTTGAAGCCTTGGCTTGAAGTTGCTACTCATATATTTACCCATATTCTAATTCAATGTGTTTGAGTAACGGTCAATATTGTGTTTTTGAAACAGAAAAGTTTTAAATGTTATTATTTGTCAGAGTCCTAAGAATCTAGAATTTATCAACAGGAAAAAAACAAAGCCGGTGGGTATAGTCTATTTACTGTAGTTGGGGAGCCTTATAAGGTCTTTGTGTGGGGCATATAAAGGTCAATATGACATCATGGGGAGGAGTACATAATAATGGGTGGGAGTCTGTGTAAGGGGAAAGGCCAGGCATCGGGCTGCTGCCCCACCAACTTATAAGTTCACCAGCCACCATTGATGCTAGCACTGTATATAGTGAATATTTAGTATAAAGCTTGGATTAAAAAAAAACATATGGATGGCCTAAAGCTTAATCTCCTTAATTTTTTAAGGCATCTTTAATAATTACATTCATAATGGAATAGGCAATTCCACTGACTTGAATACAATGAAGGTTAGTTGTTTACTTCAAGGGCCACTGAACTCACTGTAAGTGCTCTTCATGGTGTGATAGAGTACAGGAATTCTATGTTAAAACAATATCTGTTTGAGATACACAAATAACAGCTAAAAAACATTGTTTCCATACAGTCTATTCTGCCCACTGACTGTTGCATGAGTAGTTAGCACAGTTCTAAGTCCATCACTTGCTGCATGAGGTTCTATGGGAGGCTGTGATTGATAGCACTGCATCTCCATGGATTCCAGGTAACACTGCACTGACCAGTTAACCCATAGTTTTCCTGTCTTAGGTGAGTTCCAGTATTCCATGCCTACACAGATAGATGTGGTAAAGGTTAAATTTTTGTTAGTTGGGATCACCACACAAGCACTAACACCCTCTCCCCACTTATCCATGGCTGAAGAGTAAATACCAGGGCATTGATGATTGCTGCTGGAATGGATAGATAAAGTATATTTCTCCCCTTACAGATGTAACTTGTTTTAATATTATGTCATTTTTATTTATTTAGTGTTAGGGACAATGGGAGTCCTTTTGAACTGTGGTGGTATGAATAGTGTTATGGGAATACTTGAGGAATCCCATGGTAGCAGTGTTAAGTTTAGATGCCATATGGATCCATAAGGGATGGCTGTACCATTAGGCTTTTTAAAATGTGAGCACTCTGAAAGACTTCCAAGCAAATTTGAACAAGATCGGATATTGTCACGGGAAGCATGTGATTTTTAAAATAGTTTTGGGACAAGTACTCTGGGCTTGATGTGATTTACAAATTAAGTTAAATGAAGTTGTTTTCTCATGTGATCAATAGAATGAAGAAATATGACTCCAAAAGGAAAGAGTTGACAGAGTAATGAGGCTTGAGATAAGGGTTTTAAATGCCACGCCCCCCCCCCCCCACACCACCACCACCATCTCATTTGGGCACATGCCTACCTTATAATTGCTGTCTACATTCTATAGAAATCTTTAGTATTAACTAGCAACTCTTTGTACACAGCCCTCCTGAGCCATCAGATGTCGTCCTGGCCTTAAAATTGGGCTGCTACTCCTAGACACAGAATATGTGGAAATACAAGTTTTAGCCCTGTGCTTATTTGTATTAATTAGTCAAATGTTATATGTCCATTATGTGTAGATATTATGTGTTCTTTATTCAAGTAAAATGTTTTATTAGACAAAGGGCATGCTCTTTTGTCTAGTTTTACTTTACAAAATCTAGAAGAAGCTTCTGTATGCAATATTTCTCAATCATAATTGGCATTACAGTGCCATTAGGATCACTTAGTGTCACATTACTACAACTTTTTAAATCAATCATCTAAGTAATGCCACATTAAGTAAGCCTAATTTTACTAGACAATAGGGATAATGTGATGCAGATGTTACTCATCCATATCCATCTTATTTTGCTAAGGTCTCTTAGCTTAATGGGTCTCAATGATATGACTTAATTTATTGGTGTAGAAAAGATTTATATTTTATTTACTTATAATATGTCTTCCATTATTTTTCCAGCTCTGCCTTCTAAGCACTTTTTGTTATTAGGAAAATCCAAACGTTTAACATTGATTCCAAGGGTCATATCCCTGTTGCTGGTATGAGGAATTTGATCCAAATCCAGAATTGAAAGAAAACTGTGATATGAAGGGTATGAACAATCTTAAAACGGTTGATGATCATTAAACAGTTTTTTGCTGGCGCTTGTAGAAAAGGAGAAATGGAGGGCTGGCCAGTGAATGATACACAAATGGGGGCAAACTTATTGTGGCTTTATTATAATTTTCACTTTTGAGTGAAGATGTTTTGGAGATGTTAGTTCAGGAATTGTAACTTTTGGGAAATGCCTTTGGTACATTATTCTAGCCAGGACCATCATACCTCTGGCACAATGAGGATCCTGAGTATAACAACATGCTCAAGTAATAAGGGACTCCATTTAAGAAAAACACAGGAAAGTTGCTGGTACTGATCCAAATGAATAGGTCACAGTCTTCTAGGTATGTGGCTTTGGCACATTGCATTTAGGTTGGACCAGTGGCGTAGCAAGAGGTTGCTGGTGGGGTCACCTCAGTTGGCAGCTCTTTCGGGGGCGGCAAAAATGCCCCCAACTGCTGCCAACCTCCAGTTACCCTCCTGCCCCCCAAGCATGGAGGAAGAGAGAGGCAGAAATGTGTCCAGCAGCATGTGTATGTAAGTACCAATGTGCCCAGCCTGTGTCTATAACATCTAATATGCCTAGCAGCCTGCGTATGTAAGTACCAATGTACCCAGCCTGTGTCTGTACCAGCTAATGTGCCCATCCTGTGTATGTAAGAGCCCAATGTGCCCACTCTGTGTCTGTAACAGCTAATGTGCCCATCCTATGGATGTAAGTACCAATGTGCCAGCCTTGTGTCTGTACCAGCTAATGTGCC
Organism: Discoglossus pictus; assembly: GCA_027410445.1. Taxonomy (NCBI): domain Eukaryota; kingdom Metazoa; phylum Chordata; class Amphibia; order Anura; family Alytidae; genus Discoglossus; species Discoglossus pictus. The sequence goes on along the minus strand of CM050166.1, from coordinate 20,077,635 downwards.
CATCCTGTGTATGTAAGAGCCCAATGTGCCCACCCTGTGTCTGAAACAGCTAATGTGCCCATCCTATGTATGTAAGTACCAATGTGCCAGCCTTGTGTCTGTACCAGCTAATGTGCCCAGTCTGATTATGTAAAAGCCCAATGTGACCAGTCTGTGTCTGTAACAGCTAATGTGCCCATCCTATGTATGTAAGTACCAATGTGCCAGCCTTGTGTCTGTACCAGCTAATGTGCCCAGTCTGATTATGTAAGAGCCCAATGTGACCAGTCTGTGTCTGTAACAGCTAATGTGCCCATCCTATGTATGTAAGTACCAATGTGCCAGACTTGTGTCTGTACCAGCTAATGTGCCCATCCTGTGTATGTAAGTACCACATTTTTTTTAACTAACTAATTCTGCCACTTAAAAGACTAGAGAGAGAGAGAGGGAGAAAGGAAAGGTAAAAGGAGAGGGAGAATGAGGGAGAGAGAAGGAAAAGGGGGAGAGAAGGAGGAGAGAGGGAGTAGAAAGAGGGAGAAAAGAGAGGGAGAGAAAGAAAGAGAGAAGGGGTGATATGGAGAGAGAGAGAAGGGGGAGAGAGAGAGAAGGGGAAGAGATGAAAAAAGGAGAGGGAGAAGGGAGAGAGATAAAAGGGGGAGAGAGAGAGAAGAAATATGGAGAGATTGAATGGGGAGAGAGAGAAAGAAGAGAGGGGGAAAGTAGTGGGAGAAAGGAGAGTGAGAAGTGAGAATGAAAAGTGAAAGAGAGATGGGAGAGAGAGCGTGAGGGAGTGGCAGAAGGGGAAGAGAGAGACAAAGAGGGGGACAGAGAGAAGAGGGGGAGAGAGAAGAGTGAGGGAGAAGAGGGAGATGTGAGAGAAGGGGGAGAGAGTTAGATAAGGGGAAGAGTGAGAGAAGAGGGAGGCAGTGAGGAAGAAGGGAGAGGGGGAGACAAGGTGACAAGTAGCAAAGGAAGGTAAAGAATGGAGAGTGTGAGAGAGAGGAGGTAGGCAAGATGAGGAAAGATAAAGAGGAAGAAGATTGAGAATGGTTCACTCTATACTGTATATACATACACTCTATACTGTATATATATACATAGAGTTCCAAAAATAATTTCTGTGCTGGGCTGGATCCGGGAGGGCTCAGCATATTAAAAAAAAAGTGGGACTCATATATTGTAATAGGTGTGGCTGTAACCTTGAGATTGCTGGAGAACAGAGCAGGAGCTCTGGGACAGAGGTTCCTGGAAGTCAAAGCTGCAAATAGGACAGTGTGGGAAGGAGTTGGATACTGTGTGTACCGGCAAAGGCTTAACATGTTAGATTCTAACAAGACCCCAGATGGTAATTACTCAGAAGGGTAACTGCTGCTAGGAGAGACCTGAGGACTACAGGTAACTAAAACACCTTAAGAGGGTAATACTGGAGTTTAACTGAGTGTGGACTATTTGCTATTACTTCACTGCAAAGAATCTGAATATATTTACGGTTTGTTATTTTCATGTGCTAGCTGTATCTTCATAAAAATGTAGAACAGAAAAAAAAAAAGTTGGTCAAAACAGGGCACTGACCCTGCTAGTGGTAGTGCTTTGTTACACTGGTGTTAGAGGTGGGATGTACGTTGTCTGTGTTTAAGAAGACCGCTTGCACCCCTGAAAATGGCATTAAAGGCCTTACTGAAAGCCACAGCAGCACAGCATGAAATGAATAAGGAGGAGGCAGTAATAAACACACAGCAGGCAGAGATGAATATAGTACTAGCTGCTGAATTTGCTCAGAACCCGCAAGAAAACAAACAAATGATTGCAGAGGCCAGTGTCCAAGCTACAAAAGAGGACGGTCTGAGAGATGCTGCTGCAAGTCTTAGAGAGGCCACATAGAAATGGATGAGACAAGAAGATGAGGAAGATATGTGACAGCACATTGCAAGTCAGAGAGAAAGTGCAGAGCAATGGCTTAGACAGGCAGCCATGAGAGAGGATGTGCTTGTGGAGTCTATGAAGGATAAAGATCATAAAAATGTTATTTATGAGGATGAACATAAAGAGAGAGAGCTGGATACTCTGCAGAAAGGGCTGAAGAAGGGAGCCCAACAAGTAAAAAGTGTCACAGAGATTAACTAAGAGTTACACAGGTTGGTAGCAGAAAGTCAGCTGCTATATGAACCAGACACCAACCCCCATCCGATTGAATTGAAGGAGCTGAAAGAAGAGCGTGAGAGCAATAAAGAGGCCTTCCTAAGAAACATGGACAAACCCAGCCAACTGCCCCCGGTGAGTACGTCAGTGGCAGAGTTGATACAGACACAGCAGCCAGTAGTAGTAGATGCCCAGTTTCAGGAGAATCTGGAGTGGGAGATGGTGAAAGCGAATCCACCATCCCTGAGAGAAGGAATGCATAGAGTTGCCAAATATAGCAATTGCGACCTCTGCAAGCAATTCACTCAGCCCCACTTTGTTGATCTGAGGGGGAGGATATGTGACAGAGAGATTGAAGTGGAGGTGCAGCAGTGTTCATTCCAGCAGTTAACTCCAACTTTAAAAGACTCCCATAGAGACAACGGTGTGGTCCCTCTCATAGGTATGGCTGAAAACTTGAGATTGATGGAGAGCAGAGCAGGAGCTCTGGGGCAGAGGTTCCTGAGAGACAGAGCTGCAAATAGTAATTACACTGGGAAGGAGCTGGATACTGTGTTAAGGAGCTGGATTCTGTACCAGTAGAGGCTCAAAGTGGGAGAGCCTAAGAAGACTGCAGTTTATGAGGAGACCCCAGAAGGGGATTTCTCAGGATGGGAACTGCTGCTCAGAGAGACCTGAGGACTACAGGCAACTAAAATCTTTGGGGAAAGCTCTATGGACACTGGATTCTGAGCTCAAACACAGGGCGTCCATCCTGTGCAATGCTGCTTTTGTTTTTTGCCTTGAACTTAACAAATTTATAGTGCTAGAGAATTTTATTATTCTCATTTATTGTAATGCGCCAACATATTCCATAACGCTAATATGTTGGTGCATTACACATAAACAATAATAATAATATAGTTAATAATATAGTTATTCTCACAGACTGTTAAAAGCTTATTAAATACAGAGAGCGACACAAAACCTGTGGTCATTTTTCACAATTAAGATATTTTAAAGAATAACCTCAATGTATAGGAAAGAACGAGCAATGTGAGATGGTATTATTATTATTATCGCTTATTTGTAATGAACTAACATATTCTGTTTCGCTATACATGGGTAGCGATCAAGGCAAAACAATAGCAGTATTAACATGTTGCAAAGAATGGAGTGCCCTGTCTTTGAGCTTAGAATCCAGTGTCCATAGTACTTTCCAAAAGCACTTTGCAACAGATGAGGATTTGAAGGTTTTCAAGCCGGTAAAATACTGTAGTCTAGTGGTGCGAGGCAAGGAGTTCCAGAAAATAGTGGAGTGAGGCAAGGAGTTCCAGAATAACATAATAAGAGAGAGTTTTTTTGGTTTTGTGGGTCACATTTACTTTATTTAGTGTAATGATTTTATACAAAAATTGGTTTGTATCCCTATGGTAAAGGTAGAGAGATTTTCAGTGAGGAGTTTAAGTGCTTCATTAACAGTCACATAAATTAGATAAGGGCGTAGATTAATACATCCGAAGGACACTGAGCAGGGCATGTCTAGTGACATAGCTGTGGGTTTAGACTATAGTTTCCACAGTAGCCAGATAACTCTGCATTCTACAGCTATTAGATTCTAAGAATAATGCAGAAAATGTACTCCGTGCCATGGGTACAAATGCTCAAAGCCTGGGAAATTAGCACCCAGAGCCAATTTTAATAATGGCAAGAGACAATTTGTATTTGGTGACATTTACAGAATTCTGTTATAATGCATTGCCTGAATGAGACACAGTTATTTATATCTGCTTACAGTTTATTTATAAGAGACACGAGTATGGGAAAAAGAAGTGGTTTGCTCTTTACTTAAATAAAATATTAAAGCCACTGTAGAACAGAATACTAAAAATTATTGAGAGCATTTGAAAAATATGAATACACTCAGTCAAACGAGTATAGAGAAACAAGAGGTAGGCAACAAAGGTTATCAGGTGTGCCAAGGTCCATGCAGAAGAGAATACTGAACAATCATTAAAAAAGTGAGAAAACATTCTTAGTTATGCAGAGCAAGATAAGAACATAGCAGACTGGCTAAATAGATACTTCTAATGACATTGGGGAGGGTGATCTTTCATTGAGGGATTCTGAAATAAGTGATAATGTAATTAATATAAATCCTTTTACATAGATTAAAAGTGAACAACTCAGTGGGCTCAGACAATGTAAATCCAAGCGTATTAAAGCAGCTTAGATTTGTACTTGCAGCACTATTAGCTAAACTTTCAATATTGTCAGTAGTTTAGGTGTCTACATAATTGCTAATGTAATAATGCTTCACAATAAGAGCAATTTAAATTTGCCAAATTGTAGTTCCTAAAGCGCGTAAAGGAGCCCGCTAAAGTTACGGCTATTATATTAGCTACCCGCAAACGATCTGCAGGTTACAGGCTGAAAATATCTGCGGTTGCCAAAATCGTAACTTTTAACCCAGCTAAGTATTTGATCTTTCAAGCCCATAAATGTTACAATAGCACATTGCTATTAAATTGCTACAAGTCTTCAAGTCAGCAATTGTTTGCACACCTGTAAATGGCAAATGTAGCCAAACATCCCACGGTACTATAGAGGACTCGCAAGGGGGTTAAACTCTGGTCTATAGCACTGTAAAAGCAAATATAAACACACTACTGTATTTTAAATTATAGGGAAAGTGCTGAAAGCTATTAAAATTAATAGCACAATATTCTCAACCTTGCAAATCTTCAATACAAATATTTTATTTCATGTTTAAGTTCCATGTTATATCGATCCCGGCAATCAATGTGTTAATACATATAATAGAACTCGCATGGACTAGAATATTATATTTATTGATTTTTTCATATTGCATTATTTCTGCAATGCGGGCCCTATCGTTACTCGAACTTCAAAACCGTAAGTGATTGAAATTTAACCTCCATGTTTTAGTGACATAATGATGACGGTCTCTTTTACGATTGGCTCCGTCTAAATCCGTAACTATGGGTTTGAATAATTGATCATGTTCATGCCCGGAAATGCTACGTGCTGGATTTGGATTGTGGCCTTTCCTAATTTATAGCCACATTAAATTGGAGCTACGTGTTAACACATAACTCGTAACTGTCATCATGGAGAGCAACGTTGTAAGTCTTGCATGTAAATCCTTTGATCTTTCATGCCCATAACTGCTACTTATTTAGTTCAGCTATTAAAGTGCAACGTGTTAACCCGTAAGCAAACACGTAACACGCAAATTGAGCCCAGAGGCCAAAGTGTGCTTGGGATAACATCACACTACTGTACTTTTATTAACAGGGAAAGTGATGATAGTTCTTAGAATTCATAGCACAACATTCTTAAGCCCGCAAATCGGCCCCAAACATGCAAGTCCGCCAGCTGCGAACCCTTTTTTGAAATAGCTTCTCTAGCTCGTAGCTTGCCACCCCTTTCCAATTTAATAGTAACGTAAGTTTGCCAAATTTGAAGCATGCAGCCCTTACGTGCTACACGTTGGACTTTCGAGGATCGAATTTAAAATGGCCCTTAATCGCTCTGTAACTCCTGCAAATTTAATAGGGCCCTAAGTATAGGATCAAAGTTTCCAGTAACTACAGGCCTGTAAGTTTGACATCAGGAGTATCCAAATTAATGAATACACTTTTTTAAAGAAAGAGTATTGTATGCCTAAAATCAAATAAATTATAAGATCATAGTAAGGATTAACTTAGTTCTGGAAGATTTAAGAGTAATATAATTGAACTTTTTGATTATGTTGTGTTAGACCATCCATAACCCTATATACAAAAGTTTTTTTTTTACAAAGATGCTGGAATGGGTAGCAAATTCCATTTCCAGTGGACAGCGATTTGTTTGACCTTTCTGCTATGACCTGCTCATCTTGGTTACATGGTATAGCTCACAGATTCATTGAAATACACAAGCCCCTTCAGCACGACAAGGTAGCAATCTAGGAGGGAAGGTAGCACATCTAAAGATTTTAAGGCTTTTGGCATTGTGACTCAGGATAAACTAATTCTTAACCTACATAGTCTAGGAGTATTAGTCGGTAGGAGTGAGTTTTTTTGAATACCATGGTATTTAGTTGCACTGGTGCTTGTTTAGTCTTCAAATTGGTCAGCTTAAACTGGTGAAATATTATATTGTCATTCATGTATGCTATTCTTATATGAAAATACCACTTAAGAAAGGTGCATTAATACAACATTTATGTACTTATTAATGGATTGGGAGACATGCAGCCCCGTTAAATTCGAAGCACTTAGAGGCATCGGTCAACCCACAAACGCTGAGGGCTTGAAATTCAGCTGCGTTACAGAGCTATTAAATTGAACGATGCCGCGAGTCACGAGCCGTAGACGCAAATCCGATAACCCATTCTTGAACACGTTAAATGTGCGGCCGTGAACATGATCAATTAGTCAAACTTGTAGTTGCAAGCTTAGATGGAGCCAATGGCAAAAGAGATCGTCATCATTACGTCACTGAAAAATGGAGGTTAGATTTCAAAGCCTTACGGGTTTCAATTACGAGTTATGTACGGACCCGCATTCCAGAAATAATGCAATATTAATAAATCAGTAAATATTATATTCTAGTCCATGCGAGTTCCATTATATGTATTAAAAAATTGATTGCCGGGATCAATATAACAAGGAAATTAAACCTAAAAAAAGTATTTTATATTGCAGATTTGCAAGCTTGAGAATGTTGTGCTATTAATTGTAATACCTAACATCACTTTCCCTATAACTTAAAATACAGTAGTGTGTGTATACTTGCATTCACAGTGTTACCGATAACCCCCTTGCGGGTCCTCTATAGTACCCATTGGCTTATTGGCTCCATTTGCGGGTTACGGTTTGAACGCCAGTGGATTCAAAGAAATTTAATAGCGATTTTTGAATGTAACAGTTACGGTCTTGACAGATCAAAGGATTTCCGTCGCAGAGTTAAAATTTTGACATCCCGTAGGGTATTTCCGCCTGTAACCGGCAGATCTTTAGCGGGTTGCTTCACCGGGCCCATTCAGTAGCCGTAAGTCTTGTAGGCTACGTTACGTGCTACGGTTTTACACGTTGAGGGAATTTAATGGGGCTGAAGGTCTCTCTCTAATGAGAGATGTGTGTGAATTTTTTAATAGTGTAATAATAGTTTTTTTTTCACTATTTCATAACTAGCACAGTGTTTATGGTAATAGATGGAAATAAATTCACATTATAAGTTTTTACCACAACATGGTATTAATGATGTTGATGTTTTTGAGGAGGATTCAAGCTCCATGATTGCTCCATACTTGCTCTGCTATTTTCTTAGTTGAGACTTAACCAAAGTGTCATGGATAACTCTAGCGATTGGAAAGGATTACAAAAATATTTTTTAATAAAAGTTAGCTTTATGACCTTTTCTCTGCCTAATTTTTTGTCAGACTGGAATTTTTCAAATATATTTCATTTTATCATACAGTTACTTTTAAGAACCACTGCGCAATGAAAATGACATGTGGACACTTTGAGTCTAAGCGTAATTAAGCAGGGAAAATTCATAAAGCTAGTTTTTAATAAAATGTTGAGCAACGCTGGTATTTCCTAAGCATGCAGCCAGCTTCTGAGCCTGTGAGGGAAAATTGGCATGGTATCAATTTCTATCAAATCTAGTTATATAACAAAGTATCTTGAACTCTCCCTGTTCTCTCCTACCCCACCATTCCCTCCACTGATAAATAAAAAATATATACCATGATCCAGCACTAAGTAACAAAGACAAAATTGATTCCTCTACTTATAAACTACTTGAAAAATGCTGATTTTCATAAATAAATGGCTGCAAATGTTGTTAGTTTGTTAAATACTATGGGCCTCATTCTATTAGCGGCCGCAGCCGTTGCAGGGCCGCAAGGACCGGCCGCAAGCTATTCTGCTATTCTATTCCCTTACGGCCGGAGGCTCCGGCAGGCTTGCGGCCGGTGCCTTGCTATCTCTTGCGGCCGCTCGCGCCGGAGGAAAGCCTTTGATCTAAAACGGCCGCAAGAGATTTGCAATTCAATTGCTCCGGGAAACCTCTCTGCAAGGCTAAAAGCGAGCCGCAGCTTACTTGCAGGAAAGAGGTCTCGCTAGCACCAATTAAGCACATAAAATAGCTCAAATAAAGCCATCCTGCACTTTGAGAAGACAATAAAGGGATTTTAGGTGTTAGAAAAAATAGCACATAATTATCCTGTACTCAAATCCGTAAAATATTTTATTTTTAATATCCGTAAAATATACATGTAAAAAGTCCATAGGGCTTGGAGCACCTCAGACACGCCCACGCCGCAGCCGGAAAATAAACAGTTAATTTGAACTCGGGTTTGGGCAGATGTGCAAGCTTGAGAGTGGGTTTCTTTTAATCCTCATGTCCCCCAATATGATCCCTAGCATTTACAGAGCTGTACAGTGCAGGCTTGAATTTATTTTTGCGTTTTTATATTTCTGAGATTACGGCCGGTTCCAAGATATGCGGCCGGCCGTAAAAGGAGATCCTTGCGGGGCCGTATAATAGAATCGCGAGTTAACTGAACCCCCGCAAGGAATCGCAGCCTTACGGCCGATTTACGGCCGCTAATAGAATGAGGCCCCTATGACAGATCCACTACCACGTTAGGGATTCAGTGCCTTAGTTTCCAGCACCATAATGGAGTACTCAGGAGGATGTTAAAGCTTTTAAGGATCTTTACTGAAAACATGGCGCGCGATTGATTTGAGCTATCGCAAGTTACCGTAGCCTGTAAGTGAGGCCGCAAGTTAACTTCTTTTTGCAGGCTCCAAACGGTTACGGGTTACGGCCTTGAATACTTTGTAATGGTTAAACCCGGAACTTACGGCCTCCCAAAGCCTTTAAACCTTCAATTGCATAAGAGAATTGCTCCAATTCCCCAAAGCCGCAAATGTTTTCACACCCGTAAATGGCAAATGAAGGAGAAAATCCTACGAGTGCTACAGAGGACCCGCAAGGGGGTTAAACACCTATTCGTAGCACTGTAAATGCAAGTAAAAAATTACTGCTGCACTGTAAATAATGGGGAAAGCGATGATAGACATTAGAATTAATTGCACAACAGTCTCAAGTTCGCAAATCGGCAGTAAATTAAATTAGTTTCATATTAGGGTTATATCGATATCGGAAATCAATGAGTTAATACGTATCAGGCCACCCATATGAACTAGTTTCATATTTCTGTAGTTTGTGGTTTTGCGAGCCTGATCACATATCGACCTCCAAACCTAATTGATTAACATGTAACCTCCATGTTTTACTGCCATAATAATGATGACCTAATTTTCTATTGGCTGATTCGAAATGGGAGGTTACGGGCTTGCTTATTTGATCATGTTCCCACCCTGAACTGCTAGGAGCCAGTGCATGGTTTACGGAGTTGGCCTTGGGCCGGTAACTTGCAGGCTTGATCAATTGAATAACTACGGAATCGGAGACAAACAAGAACCCACAGCACACCTGCAGTCATAAGTCCTGGATCCTGTGAGATGCAGGCTTGCCATTGAATCTGGCTCTTGGTCAACTCGTACATAAACAAATGTAAAACAAAACAGAAAGCTTCCTTTAAGCGCTGACTAAACAGTAGCTGCAGTTTCCTTACTGACAAAACAAATGCAAAATAAAGTCCTCAATATACAGGCATGTATGCTTGTCTGCTCCAACAGTTTGTGGGCCTGCTTCAGCGAGGTGCTGTCTCTCTTGACTCTCAGGTCATACTGAAAACTCTTCTCAGTGTCTCACAATTTTGTTGTATGTATGCTTCAGGCAGTCTCTCTTACTGCCTTCCTCTCTCTGTGTCCACACACAGAGCTGTCTCTTGCTCCTTATATTCTCCTGTTAAATGTTCTTTCTTTCCCATAAGTTTATTCACAGCTTTCTCATCCCTTTTTCTGGACTTTTCTAATGCGTCCACTCTTCACTATTTGCCTTCAACTCCACCGACTCCTGCCTCACATGGCTGAGGTCCTTCTCCATCTTATGGAGTTTCGCTTTTTTGTCTCTGGCAAACGCTTTCATATCACTCATTCGTTCCCTCATTACAACCAGATGGGGGTTAGTGTCTGGCTCAGATAGCAGCTGACTCTCTGCTATCATTCTGTACAATACTTGGTCAAATTCTGTGACCTCTTGAGCTTGTCGGGCTCCTTTTATCAGCTCATTCTGTAGGGTCTCCAAATGCTCCCTCTTTAGGCTCATCAACAACATCATTCCCACCTTTCCGATGAAACAGCAACTTCTTGTGTTTTTTCTTCCCTTTTTTCCTGGCTCTCTGTGTTCCAGATACTCCAATTCCTGGCTGATAATCCTCACCAGACTGTATCAGCTTCATACGGCCATCTTGCTTCTGTCCTGGTATAGTATCCTTTACAGATTCCAAAGGCATGTCCTCTCTCACGGCTGCTTTTTGCTCTTAGATCTGTACTTCATCTTTCTTTCTGTTCAGAGCAGGCCTACTCGTTACCACTGCCTTTCCAATCCTGCAAGGTGTGCGACTCTCTATGCCAGGAAGTAGCTCCCAGACGTTTGGTTTTTCTGGAATGACTCCAGCTGTTCAGCAACTTCAAACAGATAGTCTAGTACACACCTTAGTAGCCTCTTGAATTTTGGATTTCCTCTGACTCTTCAATCAGGTCCTCCCTGAATACCTCTGGCTGTTCCACCATATTTTCTTTGCCCTTCTGTCTCAACCTGTACATGCTCCTTCACTTTGCCTCACATATGAGCTTTCTGCAAATGTCGCTCTACATTCAATGTAGCATCTTGTGCACACAGTATTAGTCTCTTCTGGACAAACTCCACTCTGCTTCAACTGTGCCTCAATATCAGAGAGTGTGCTCACCCTCTGCTTTTCTGGAGTATGGAACATGAGTTCCTTTTCTATTACAGCTGCTTCCCTCTGAGATATACAGTCAGTGAGGAGATCTCGCTTCACCTGTTGGCCACTGTGCAGCAGCTTCTGCATACATTTCTTATTCAGCTTGTACAAGGGTGAACTCTTCCTCTGCTGCCAAATAGATATTTATGTATTCTTCCTAAAGGACACTCTGTTGACATCAAACGCAGGCTTCCTTTTCCATTCAGGAATATAATCTAGCATCATCCTGATACCCATCATTTTAGTAGCAACTTGCCTGTCTTCCACTTCAGGCTTTTTCAGTCCCCTGGGATAGAGTTCATCTGTACTTCTTGCTTAACTTGTTTCCCGTCTTGCCTCTCCTTGTCAATAGCACTTTGTTTTATTGCCACCTGAGACAGAGCGCTCTCAGGATACTTTACTTTTCTTTTAGGACATATCTCCATATTCTGCTTCTCATGTCCTCTCAGGGATGGGGGTTCATCTTTCGCCGTCTCAATCTCCAGACTCTTTTCTTCTTTATCTTATAATTTTCTATGGATTCAATTTTTTTCATGATATTTAGGGCATTCTTTCTTTGTAAGAACACTGGCTATATTCAGCCATTTAATCTCTCATTTCTCTGGGTCACAGATCTTTGTCAGGCACTTTCTTTCTCTAGTACTCTCTGTCACAGACCCCTTTTTCTCTGCCTGGGTGTTGGGCCATGTAGCATAGACTTCTTGGCTCCAGCAATGGATTATCTGCATAAACACCCCCATTTAATATTAGTGTATACTTTATTAAGTGTAACCTGTTAGTGAGTGATCATGACAGGATTAAAACAGGGTCTGCTGAGTCTGCCACCCCTCTTATTATTGTGCTGTGTCCACCACCCTAAATCTACCCCCTATATATACTGCTGTCATTTAAAAAATAAATATTTTCACTTGGAGATATATAGAAATTGTGTATCTCTGATTCTGTTCCTGGTGGCTGCGATACTGAACCTTTCTCCGCCCTACAAGTAACCTGTCCAGGTCACTACCACAGAAAGGTTACTGGGACTCCTAGAAGTGCTGATTGGAGAGACTCTGGCTGATATAGAAGCCAGATATCAGGGTGCTGGGGCAGAGATTTCCAAGACCCCAAATGGTCCTTGTAGGTAGATAACCTGTAGTTCATAGCAGGTGGTTCTGGGCTTGTATAGACCCTACTCTCAGATCGTCACACTCTTTACCTCAGGAGTAATCACCAAGGACAGGTGGCTGTGTCTGTCCAGGTTTCTTATGGAGGACTCTTCATTGCTCTTACCCATAAGGTTTCTGCAACTATTTTGGTTCAACTCTTCTCCAATGACTTTATCAGCATGCTTCACACTGAGACTGGGTTTGCATCCAGTAGGTAACAACACCTTGTCAATTTCTGTTACTTTCTCAGCAGTCTCACTTGCTCTCTCTGTAGTCTCACTTGTGCTCTCTACAGTCTCTTTGGCGCTCTCTGCAGTCTCACTTGCTGCTCCAGCAAATCTTTTCTCTTTCTCTGTACTGAACCTGTAGGTTTCTCCTGATTTCCTTCTGCATCAGGTTCTGTTTGCAATCCCTCAACAGGGAAACTGCATTTTAAACTTGGGTAGACAAGCATGCTTCTTGGGTAGCGATAAGCATGTCTGTCAAAAAAATTACATGACTGCAATCTTTATACTGTGTTCACTCCTACACTTTTAAGGATTTCTTCTTTCAGAATACCATAATGTGTTGCCTTTTCCTCTTCCAAAACAACATATAATTTATGAGCTTCACCAAACAGATAGAGGCCAACCTTTCCTAGTGGCAATTCTCTCAAGATTTGGGAGGTATGTTTCTACATCATCCTGAGCGGTCATCTTCTTCAGGAAGTGAATAGGTTTCATACTTCCACTTGTTTCTGGAACCACAGTGTTTGTTGCAGACCTCAGTTGCTGCAGCTGCGCTTTCTGTGCTTCCAAAAAATCTCTCATTTGCGCTCTGTCCTCTGCCGCTTGTCTCAGCCATTTTTCCGTGGCAGTGTCTCTCAGACTAGCCTCTTGTGCAAGATGGGCTCTTGGCTCTTCAATTTCACTGTCTGCTTTCTTGCTCACATGCCATCCCCTACTGCTGTCGTCTAGTGGCTTCTACAAGGGCTTTTACAAGTTCCTCCATTATCATCCCACCACAGCCACCACATGTGACAGATCCACTGCGACATTAGGGATTCAGTGGCTTAGTTTCCGGCACCATAATGGAGTACTCAGGAGGCCGTTGAAGCTTTTAAGGATCTTTACTGAAAACTGGGACAACTGGTACAAAAACAAATGTAACACTAAACAAAAAACATAGCTTCCTTGAAGCGCTGACTAAACAGTAGCTGCAGTTTCCTTACTAACAAAACTAATGCAAAATAAAGTCCTCAATATACAGCCCTGTATGCTTGTCTACTCCAACAGTCTGTGGGCCTGCTTCAGGATGCAGAGGTGCTATCTCTCTTGACTTTCAGGTCACACTGAACACTCTTCTCAGTGTCTCACAATGTTGCTGACTGTAGGCTTCAGGCAGTCTCTCTTACTTCCTGCCTCTCTCTGTGTCCATACAAAGAGCTGTCTCAGGATCTCCATCCCAGCTCAGACTAAGCTCAGGCTCCGAACTTACAAACAAATCTCTCCCTGCATGAAACTGTCTATTGCAGCCACACCCATGCCTTTTAAGTTGCGTGTTAACCATCTCACTCCTGGGGAGAAATTGCGAAGTACTCCCTTCTGACCTCTGGTAGCACTTCATCACAATACTTAAAAAGGACACTTCACTTTAGCAAAATTCAGACCACATCACTGTAAAGATCTCCTAAAAGCATGTTAAAATACTTGAATTTTTTTTTTTCAAATATGTGCATACTTTTCAAATATGTTAGAAATCCAATAAATTAAATCAGTGTTTACATGTATCACTGACTGCCCACTGCCAGACCCGCAGCTACAGCCCAATGTAGTGAACAAAAAAACCCAAAAAGGATAACCCTTAACAAATCCATCTGCAGAACATGGGATGATGCAATTGCCTAAACAGGTTATGGGTTAACTGGTCAGTGCAGGTCTTCACAGTGTTGCTTGGCTATCTGTTATTACTCATGCTACAGCCAGTAGGCAGGATACAATTTGTATGAAAAACAGACTTAAAACGTTAGATTTTTTTAGCTGTTACTAATGTAATTAGGAAAAAATTTGATCATTTTAACATACCTTCTAGTGCCTTTTCACATACAGTGAGGTAAATGGCCCTTTAACAAATAAGAGGTTTTAATCTTGGAATATGATCAGTATTTGAGTACTGGAGTTGGAGCAAACAAAGTCAGCGTTTCTTTATATAAATGTGTATAGAGTTCTCTCAAAACAAGTCTCTTGTAAGAATTGTTCTCTATTGTGTAGTGTTATTAAATGTGTTGCCCTTAAATAAAGGATAATAATAGGGAAGCAGCAGGTGCAGCCTACATTAACAGGGATAATGCGCAATTATCCACCTGTAGGTATATACCAGTTGTTAAGCTTCAACATTGAATGGGTTGCAATGTTATTTTGTTTGTGGAGCAGAACTGCTTAGTAAATATCACTCTGTGTGATTTGCTTTTGGTATTGTAATGCCTCATCATAAAAATTTGATATATTTCTATGTGTTTTGTGTAGGCGAACAGTAAAAATATCAACATCCGTACTTTCCTTGCTATTGAAAAGATTTCCTGTTCAATCAAATGGTTTTCAGTAGCTAATGAATGCCATGCCAAGTACTACTCTAGCTGATGTTCATAAATCTTACCCAGGTGATCATTTATCACTTGATTGTGGGTGGAAATGTTTTTAATATTAACTTTTTAGAAGCACAGATGTGAGTATTTCAGAAAGAGCTTTTATAAACTAAAACTGCCATTAAAGGGGCACTGTAATCCCAGACTTTTAATGCTGTATTGTAAATAACTAAAATTAATGATGGGTTTAATATTTTTAGACTGGAACATTTGTTATTTGCAATTATATGCATCTCCATTGTTATTTATAAAGACATGTTTTGACCTTCCTGCTTGAAGGGCAGATAATTAAAGTCTATTGTCTATGACAGTGGTTCCCAAGCCCATCTTCAAGATCCACCAGATTGGCCGAATACACAGGTGAAACAGTTTGAGGCTCCATTGTCTGTTGAATGCTAGTTGCCTCACCTTTGCTCACAGAGTGTTTGACCTAAGTCTGGTGGGTCCTAAGGAGTGGTTTGTGAACCACTGGTCTATGGTATAAGAGTGCAAACAGCAATTCACTGAATGCCAATGAGCTAACCTACCTACATGATATGAAGCCTATGCACGCAGATGGGGGAAGCCTAGTAAGTCAACAACTGAGGTGGTCAGGGCAGCATACATTTGCATAAATACGTAATGCATTTAAAGATTGATTTTATGTTTTACTTTACTGAAATGTTTTTCTTGCTATCAATTCTATATCTTTAAAATAGCATAATAAAAATTCATACTACATTGTCTAATAGGCCACTTTAACTCCACAGCAAAGTGAGTATTTCAGGTTTAAACATTTTTTTAATTTAAAAAATTATATTTATTAACAAAGTTATAAACTAATCACCTTGATTATTTTGCAGAGTTGATAAAATGTTCATTCATCCAATGCCTGGATGCTATCACACTGTGCCAGTAATGGAACAAGCTAAAACACTAGTATGCAGGAAAAGAGAAAAAAAAACAGAAAAATTAATTTAAAAGTCAATTTTTTAAACAAATGATATTGGAAGTCTAACTCTAATTTGCTCTATACTCACTACTCTATAGGAATACTAACACCTGAAAGAGTACATTTGCAAGGATATGGTTCCTGTAGGCATACTAGCATAACAATATATTAAAAGTATCCACTCACTATCCACCAGACCAAGGGGTCCAGAGCATTCCAGTGAAGTCCAGTGGAATCATTTATGAACCTTACCCTTACCTCACATGTTTGGGGTATGAAAATGTGAGTACCTCATTTATGAAGGGTCAGCAGAGCCTAGCCAATCATATATGGCACGTGTCGTGAGCTGGCTTGGTGGGTATATAAGATGACATGTAGGCATTCTGCAAACATATATCAATCATCTCTGTCATGGATAACATGCAATTTATCCAACTTTGAAAAGGGGTTGATCATTGGCTTTCAGGCCAAGGGTGGCAATATTTCTGAAACAGGGGAGTTTATGAACTGTTCGCTTGCTGCTGTGGTTAAATTGTACCCTAACTGGACAAACGGCACCATTGCAAATAAATGGAGCGGAAACGGAGGAGCACCATGCGCCATTGATGTCAGAGGTGAACGTCGTCTGCAAAGGTGTGTGAGGGCCAACGGACACGCTGCAATTGAGCAACTCACCGTCCAAACAAACCAAACGTGTGGCTAAAATTATTGTATAGCCACCCTGTTGCATATGGGGATTCGAAGCAAATGACTGGTCACCCATGCTGACAAGGACTCATCATCAGAAACAGCTTCAATTCCCACAGCGATACTGAAATTGGACCTCTTCTGATTGGTAAAGGGTTGCCTTCTCTGATGAGTCATGTTTTCTGCTCCATCGACTAGATGGATGTTGGGGTGTGCAGTACTTGATATAATGCTATTCTACAATATATTTTATTGCTATTATACAAGCAGCACTGAATACTTTGCTATTAATACAGACAGCACTGCAGGGGTTAATACATTACTATTAGACAAAAGCTTTGAAGGCCCCTGTTCTCAAAACTAAAGGCTAAATGCTACCATAGATAAGAAGATAGAAAATATAGTCACTAGAAAAAAGTTGCTGGGTCATAAGGTACACCCAAAAAAGGTATGTGGTGGATTACTGTGTCAGATCCACATTGGTCCTACTTTACTTTGTGCATCTCTTCAGCTTAATAATAAATCGAAATTTGATTGAAGCGCTGAGATTTTGTGCTCTTCCTTGAGTGCCTGAACTGTGTCGTGAGAATCTCTGGGACAATCCTTCCTTCAACAGGTGTCAGGCTCGAAATCTCACAGAACAAACACTCTGCAACCATTGTTGTGGTGGCAACGTTATGGTCTGGGGAATGTTTTCTTGGCATTGTCTGGGTCCACTCATACCTCTGGAAGGCACTCTCAATCGATTGCAGATCAAGTACACCCATACATGTTGACTGTCTTGCCTGGAGGGAATGGGATCTTCCAGCAGAGAAATGCATTGCTCTAAATACCCTCGCAAACCTTCCAACATCTTATTGATTCACTACCATGCCATCTAGCTGATGCATCAGGAGCTGGTGGTGTTCTCTTTTTCTCCGCTTGCCTTTTAAATTACATTTCACAGTTATTTATCTTTCCATACTGAAGATAGTTTGAGCATTAAAGTGGTCCTATGAGCTAATGTATTTTGCATGTTTGGGTCTTCACATCAAACCTGAAACTATTCTCAAGACCAGCATAAAATCTCTGTGATGTATGACCTCCCTTGCTCTTATTATAGCTTGTTTAGTTTAATATTTTGGTGTAATTGGTGAAGTTAGGGAAAAAAAGCTACTGCATTCCCCTAACTTAGAGCCTCTGATCTATAAGGGGCTCCATGTAGGTTAATATCCCACTGTGCAATTGTTTAAAGGTGTTCCAGGTACATAGATTGGAATTCACCAAAATGGAAGATACCTAATCATAATAAGAGGAAGATACACCAGTGGACTGGTTGAGTTTGATTTTAGTTTTTATTTTCTCCATAATTGTCTATTTAAATAAAAGGTGTTCATTTAATCAGGTACACTGTATTTTGCAGATATTTCTATTTTATTTACTTTTGACTATTTCAGGATTCTACCTTGTCTTGGGGAAGGAGCTTGTGTATCTCAATAAAGCTGTGAGCTATACTATGTAGGGTCACCCAAGATGGGCAGGTAATAGCAGAGAGGTCAGACTCTGGAGAAGAAACTGGCAACCAACTCCAGTATCTTTGCCAAGAAAACCTATTGATAAGCACAGCCAGAAACATGGGGTCACGGAGAGTCGAAAAACAACTGAATGACTAAAAAATAAAAAACGTCTGTCTGAAAGTTTATTTGACATGTTTTGAAATACTGTATAAGATATATATCAGAAGCATATGTTGTTCGGTGAGCGGTGTGTGTTATGACTGTGTAGCAATGCCTGCTGACTGCATCAAGTATATGTACTTTACTTGATTTAATACACAGCAACATCTAAACTTGTACATGTTAGTCATGCACAGATTCAGGATGTGAGTTAAAACTAAAAAAATATACAGACAAATATGAGTTAAAAAAGGAATTAAATATTAGTGTAATTAGAAATGGACATGATTAGAAATTGCTGAGCTTCATAGCAAAATGTTCAACTGGGCCAGTCATTTCTTACTTATATCTGTTTGCATTGATTATATTAGCATATATTATACAACTCTAGTGATTCTAAAGCAATGTTTGAAATTCAGCCTGGTGAAGGGTAAGCTGAGTGGGTAATGTGAGAAATGATTCCGGGGAGATAATTCAATGGAGGATTTAGTTATCACAAGCCAAATAAGCTGACATTTATATATATATATATATATATATATATATATATATATTTATATATATATATATATATATATATATATATATTTATTTATATATATTTTTATATATATATATATATATATATATATATTTATTTATTTATATATATATATATATATATATATATAAATAAAACAATCATTTAGTGTATGGTGAGCACTAGAGTGAGAAAAGCTCTCCATCGTATCGAGTACAGAAAAAGAATAATACATTAATAAGCCCATTTGCATGTCTACAAGGCGGGGACATGAAAATGAGAATACAATGTACCTCACTCTTTTAATCCAAAAATAGCAACTTTATACATTGCTCCCTTAAAGCATATGCCCGCCGTAGTAATCAGCTTTTAAGCAAAGCACCGGGTTAGATTTTACACAAACCAAGATAGCTTTTGGCTATCATCAGTATGAGGCAGATTCTGGTTTGTTCAATAGATTTTGTAGGAATGGGTATTCCACCATACACTAAATGATTGTTGTGGAATATCCAATCCTACAAAACCAGGATCTACCTCATACTGATGATAGCCAAAAGCTTGAA
Organism: Discoglossus pictus; assembly: GCA_027410445.1. Classification (NCBI taxonomy): domain Eukaryota; kingdom Metazoa; phylum Chordata; class Amphibia; order Anura; family Alytidae; genus Discoglossus; species Discoglossus pictus. Next base: position 20,058,479 of record CM050166.1, on the reverse strand, counting down.
ACAGGCCTGTATATGAGTGATTCTTGGTTTGTGTAAAATCCAACCCGATGCTTTGCTTAAAAGCTGTTTACTACGACGGGCATATGCTTTAAGGGAGCAATGTATAAAGTTGCTATTTTTGGATTAAAAGAGTGAGGTACATTGTATTCTCATTTGCATGTCCCCGCCTTTTAGACATGCAAATGGGCTTATTAATGTATTATTCTTTATATATATATATACTGTATATATATATATATATATATATATATATATATCACATATATAGTGAAGGGTTAATAAAAACTCACTTTTTGCAGAGGAACTAGAAACAGTAACTGACACATATAGAATGGGACCTTCTACCAGATAGGGTAGCTTGATACTATGTAACCACCTTATGTTCCGAGAACTTCCTGTTATGTGACTTACCAGGCTAACCACATACTGTCTCTATTCTAACTGTAACATTTTCATGATATGCCTTGTCCTCAGGTATATAAGCTTTGTTTCCTTGCCAATAAATTTAGCTTGTCTGGAAATCCCCTCTTGTGTGTTTATTTCCTCACTTGCGCCCAGAGTCTCTGTAAGGGTGATTGTTCCAAGCCGTCAACCGAGTAAAAGGGAAAGCCCAAACATATAGTTGTGGATCTTTGTGCTGTTCGTAATGTTTGCGATGTTGGTAAAGCAGTTGTGTCCCTTGCAAAGCGAGGGCGCAACAGTGAGCCCCACAAAGTGAGGTGAGCCAGCAGCGCATCACGCATGCGAGCCGCTGGCTGCAATGGCTCCGCTGGCTGCAATGAGCGCCTTTGAGCATTTATTGCTGCCTAAGTGCTGCACGGCTGCTTTGTCTAGCTTCACAAAACTTGCATGTGTGATGGCCCCTCTGTCTCGCCACACTTCGCGAGGCTCGCGGTTGCGCCCTCGCTTCGCAAGGGACGCAACTGCATTACCAACATCGCCAATGTTATGAGGCTCGCCAGCCGCACTGCAATGTTCAAGCGCATAACTCTAAAAACCCCACCAAAACAAAAATGATAACACACAGCACAGGGGGAGACGCAGGAAGCCTGGAAGTGAGGTTGCAATCAAATTAGACCCACATTTGGCGTTTTTCGTTACTCGAAAATGAGGAGAGGGAGAGAGAGTGAGAAGGAGAGAGAGAGATGGGGAGGGAGGAAAAGAGAGAGAGAGGGACAGAGGGAGAGAGACGGAGTGAGAGAGAGAAGGAGGGAGGGGAGAAGGGGGTGAGAGAGAGGAAGAGAGAGAGAGAAGAAGAGAGAGAGAAGGAGAGAGCAAGAAGAAGGAGAGAGCAATATGAAGGGAAAGAGAGAAGGAGGGAGAGAGAAGGAGGGAGAGAGAGAAGGAGGGAGAGAGATAGGATAAAGAGAGAGAGAGAGAAGGAGGGAGAGAAAGAGAGAGAAGGAGGGAGAGAGAAAAGGAGAGGGGGGAGTGGGAGTGAGGACAGAGAGGGCGCACAGAGACGAGAGAGGGTATACATAGTGACGGCGCACATAGTGACAGAACACACAATATTATACCGTCATTTTTGATGGGCAATTGACCAGTGTATATATATATATATATATATATATTTATATATATATATATATATATATATGTATATATAAATATATGTATTCTACAACTCAGGGTGCTCAAGCAGAGAACAAACTAATCTTAATAGGTTAGTTCTATGGACATGATAACCCACTCTGAGAACAACCTCTTTTAGCTCACTTGTGCCCTTCACAGAGAGAAATATCCTGTATTATATTAGTCTGGCCTCACTTAGAAGAATGACCCAGCATTGAAATACCAGGCAATACCACTCTGAACAGGAGAAACAGCAAACCCCCTATATTTGGCCTTCATTGGGCCTCGTCAGTGAGGTGTATTTGAACTCTCTAAGGCACAAATCTGGAGTCCCCTATCACCTTTAGGGAGACTAATCACTAAGAGTAATTTGCATAAACAAGACAGCAAAGTCAGAGGCACTCAAAATATGAGTTTATCAAGAGTTTTTATGAATAAAGGAATCCACTTTATGTTTGTCAAATAAAATCCTGAGAGCTGGATAATGGATGTGTGCATTTGTAGTTATTAGTGGAGATTGGGGAGAGGGAGGAAGGAACAGGCAGAAGTACAGAGCTTTTATTTGATAACTGGATAAGATTGCAATTGACACCACATCCCTTTCCCATCATTGCTCCAGAGGTAGGATCTTGCTCCAAAGCTTTCCAGAAATATAAAACACCCTCTCACACACAATTTCCAATAATGTATCATGGATCCCCTGGGGTCGAGCAAAGGCATCAACATTTATTCTTATTAAAAGCTCGCTGTATTACTTTTTTAATCAGAGTTTTCAAACATATTTCTTTTCAACAATTTTAAAGGAGCCACACTGTCTCAAGGATCCTGGAAGGAAGCCTTTCATAGAAATGCAATATACTTTGGAACATAACTACCATAGCCATGCTTGCCTGTGAAAGTGCATTAGCACCATAGCACATTAGTAATTGTTCTGTATGTTCTGTGATATCCCCTATAGTCAAAAATGTTTTGTTAAAATCTGCTATCTTCTGGTCTTTCCAATATAGCTATACATTATAGTTTATGATGATTATTCCTGTATTCTTGTTGTGAGCAGTGTAGCAGTCAGTATCTAAAAAAGACTTAAGGACAAGTAATATAATGGTCCTCTCTCCACAAAATATATCCTTTTTGATTTGATATATATTGATATATATTTTTCATTTTATCTTTCAGTTACATCACTTAGGTGTATATTACTATGAAAAGAATTGGGATAAGATATCTTATGGTTCATTAAGTGGGTGTGATATCACAGATTAGGCAGTGTCCCGTTATGACCCCACATGACCATGTTCAATCTTCCTTATAAGTTCATGCCAATCTTACATGTAGAGATAAAGTTTTTAATGTTTTTAAATGTTTTTTATATTGTAAGAGTATACAGTACCAAGGCGTCACAACTAAATCATACTTTACAGATTTACAGCCTAATGGATGTGCAATATCATCCTGGGTGATATGGAAATTGAATCATGACTAAAGAATTGATAGAAAGTAGCAAATTCCAGGTTAAGATTGGAATTTGGATATATTGATGGATAAGCTAAGTGCCCCCCCACCATTTATATGTATTGATATTTATTTATTGTTCATGTATATTTATTACATTGTAAATATTGGTTGTAGCTGTATTTCACCTCTTACTACCTTAGAAAATATTATGTTTATGTTTTATGATTGGCAGCCTTAACCTTTATACATTTATATGAGATTCACAAACACAAAATAGAAGACAAATACACTTTGAATGTTACATGGCTATATATAATCTGTAGTAAAATATATTAATCTGGTTATAAATTTGTTTGGTAAAATATTCAAAATTTCACTTGCACATTTATTTATATGTGCTATGTATTACCTAGGGTTGTGATTTTTGCCAACAAGGCACACACCTAGGGCAGCAGATTCCCAGCATGCAGTAGTTTATTCAGAGCTGCCATTGCAATGAAATACAATAGAGCAGATATAGTAAATTAATGTTTTTACAAAGTCCACCAAATTCCAAATGTATTTGGGGAAAATGAATTAAAGGTCCAGAGTCCATCATTTTTTTAAGGAAATGCATACAAATATTTTAATATAATGACACTGAAAAGGCCATAGGAAAGAAGATTACACTGGAAAGTGATACCATTTGACAAAAAGATTGTTAATGGATATGGAAAACTTAGGAGCAAAATATAGAAATGTAAAAATGATGTGGAGGTATAATAAACACACTGGAGCTCATGATTCAAACTCAGGTTTCCTTCTGTTAACTATCCCTGCAGTAGGGTGTTGATATGCAGAGAAATACCTATTTGCAGTGTAATATACCCATCAGACCAGGAGTGGGTAAGTTTGGTTCTGGAGGGCTACACACATGCCTGGATTTGATGATATCCCTGCTGCGAACAGGTGAGCCATTCGCTTCTTTAGTCATCCTGATTGACTCACCTGTGCACAGAAAGTATATCTTCATATCCAAGCTTGTGTGTGGCCCTCCAGGACCGAACTTGCCCATCCCTGCATAAGAATATACATTGTAAACTTAAAAAATCTGTTATACCTTCCAGCATTATGTATACATCTATACATCTATACATATATGTAATGTGTCAATTTTTTTTGTAAAAGAGTAGTGCTTTGGCCACCCTTTGATTAATTATGAGGGCTACTTATTTGATCACAATAGAAGATCTAGTGGTTATCTGATAAGACATGCCCCATTTCAATCCATTTGAGTTCACTAAATCTCAGGATATTAATGTTTAACCTTGTCATCTCACGTTTGACCACATCCAGTTTGTCTTGGGTCATAGCTCTAGCTTTCCAGATACCTATGCTGAATTGTTCTTGAAGCAGCAGGCTTCCCTTTCCCCTCCAGACAAATCTGCAGTGGGGCATCCTCTCGACTTTGTCCTAACCACTTCATAAGATCTCGTACTACTCGTATTTAACCTCTGCTCTTCCCCAGTAATGTGGTTGACACCTTCTGATCTGAGGTGCTCATCTTCCAGTGCCATATTGTTATGTCTCTGGTTATGCTTCTCAATAATGTTATCTTGGCAAAGATACTAGAATGGGTTACCAGTTCCTTCTCCAGTGAACAACAACTTGTCTAACATGCCCATCTTGGGTGACTCTACATTGTAAGGCTGACAGCTTCATTGATGTATACAAGCCCCTGCACCACAACAAGGTCGCAATCCAGAAGGGTCATGTTTCAGTAATATCTATTAAATCCCATTACTAATTTACTGATTTACAGTTAATAATTCTACCCCACCCATCATTCCAATCTTCTATGATCAGATTAACAACTTTTCTTGGTTTTATATCTATGAGGTGTTAAATATACTAATAGAATTGCACTGCAACCTCTTCAGCATCCATCGTTGGAGGCATAGAGATGGATCACTGTAATGTTAAATTGCTAGACTTGAATTGAAATTCAAATCATTCTATCATTTATTGTGTTGTAATCCAGCACTGCTTTGGCCACCCTTTGATTGATTGCACTGGTCAACAAAGATTTTGTCTCAGAGCAAATAAGGGTTGTGCTATATGTAAGTTATCCCACTGATTTAGAAAATGATCTCATAATTGTTCTATCACCCATAGTATTAAAGTTATGTCCTCTTTAATATAATACATTGTGCTATATAACACATTCATACAGTATTAAGATATTTTATTTTTTCATCAGTAAAATCCTAGTATTATTTTTAATTGTTGTAAATTCTGCTGATTAGTCAACGTAAAAAGGGCCCAGAGTAATAAACAGTTGACTCACATTCTGTCACTTGATGCTTTTGAGGCATGATGAGTCACGTGTTTGCTTGTTTACTGTAACAGTCAACACTCCTGGCCAGTTGGTGGAAAGAGTTAATTCTTGAAACATTTAATGCTGTGAGTATCTGTTATTTGTGTAGTTCTATTTACACTTTATGCTAAAAAAATAATATGAAGTTGAACAATGCCAAGAAATTGTATTAATCATCCGGACTGATTTTGCTACATTTGCATGCAGTGATATTTAAAAATCATAAACGTGGTTTTACTCCACTTGTTAAGAAGTGTTATGAGCTTTACTTTGGATGCAAAGTCGATGACCAAGATAAAAGTTGTGCCCCTCATTTTTGTTGTCATACTTGTGTCAGACTTTTCACAAGTTAGTCAACTGGTTCTCGGCACATGAATTTTGCTGTTCCAATGATTTGTCGAGAACAAAAAGATCACTCCACAGATTGTTACTGTTGTCTTACAAACATTTTAGGCATCAGTTCTAAATCAAAGCACACTGTGACATATCTGAATTTACTATCTGCCATCAGGGCAATGCTGCATAGTGAGGAATTGCCTGTGCCAACGCCTCCAGAAGAAGTAATACTTAGTGATGATGAACAAGAAAAAGATCCTGTACATCATGGTGATGATGATACAAAGCTTTATCAAACTTTTGCAATCTTACAAGACCATGGGATGTAACAAGTATTTGAAAATCTATTTCTTGGATTCGCACCTGGATTCCGTCCCAGCAAATCTTGGAGAAGTCAACGATGAACATGGTGAACAATTCCACCAGGACATTTTCAAAATGGAAAAGTGGTACCAGGGCAAGTGGAGTCCAGCAATGCTTGCTGATTTCTGTTGGGCCCTTAAGAGGAATGTTCCTGAGAAAAAAAAAAAACAGGAGAAAATACTATACTTCTATCTTTTATGGGAGTTAGTCATTTACTATGTAAGTATTGTAAATATATGTAATACTGTAAACTTAAAATCACTGTCTCTCAAAATCCTTACGTGACAGAGAAATTCCAAAAAGATATTTGTATTCAGCACAAAAAAATACTATAAGGTTCACCTATTTTGACTTCTGAGACAAAAAAAAAGTAAAATTTTGTTGACCAGTGTTATGAGGGCTACTCTTTTCTTCTGCAGGATTCTTGAACACAGTAGAAGATCTCTTTGCTGTATGATATGAAATGTCCCATTCCAGGCAGTTTGAGTTTGCTAATTCCCAGGATATCAATGTTAAATCTTGGCATCTCATGTTTAACCACATCCAATTTGCCTTGGTTCATTTCTCATTAAAAGTGAGGAAAACTTCCCATGTGAAAAGCGCCATTTCATCACCCCAAAATTCAGCGTTATTTAATTAAATTTTAGCCAGGTGGAATTTCATGATGATTGCCAAACAAATTTAAACCTCAAATTAACTCCTAAAATACAAAATTTAAACAGATACTTAATACCAACAGCAAGTTATAAGCACATGAAAAAAAAAAGTATTGCCCAATGACAATCATATCCCATCACCACCCCCATAACCCTCAAATTTATGGAATTAGGGGGTAGTTTATGACATCTGATTATCCTTTGAGGGTATCAGATGCCCTCAGAAACTATTATAAAAATGATAATCTTTTCTAACAATCGCTAATTTCAGCCCAAATTATTGGAAAGCATTGTGGAGGAAATCACATATCTATTTCTGAATTTTTTTTATTTTATGCACATCAAAAAAACATAATTATACAGTGTTATTTTTATGTTTGTATGTATTTATGCCTTACAAGGTAAAGCATAATTTGGATGTTGCTTTAAGTATTTAAATTTCAAAAATCAGTATGTGATCTTACAGTTATCTGCATATATTATGAAGCATAATTAGTATTATGCATGTTATGATGAAATTACTTGACATTTTATGATGTAAAGTTGGAAATTGTAATAATCATATTGCAAAATTAGGTAAATCTCCAATTTTAACAAAGATTAGGGGCTGACAATTATTGTGGAGGAAACCTTGTTTACTATTTTTAAATGATCTACAAGGTGTCTTTTTAAAAAAACATACACTTTTATAGAGTTATTTAAATTTCTTTGGGTATTTAGTTTTTTTCTTGATGATTTTCAATAATTCTAACTTTTTTGTAAATTTATAATTATATCTACATTTAGCAAAGACTAGTGACTAGTATATTTTGGGTGTACTTTGGGAACATAATGGATATTTTTTAACTCTTTATGATGTGTAATTTCAGACAACATGTTTTTATAAGTTTATGTTGATGTACCGAGATAGATTACCCTCTTTATCATCATAGCGTGTGTGTTTTAGATTTACAAAGTTTAGAAAAGCTTTCTGTGCTCTTGCTATCTAATGACTTCTCTCCGTGAGTAATTCTTGTGATCTTAAACAAATTGTTTATCAGTGCACTTTAGAAATGCAGAGCTTTTATTATTAGCTAAAATGTTACTGATAGTACTGATTTTATCAAAGGTAAAAAGTACCAAATTATTATTTATTTTTTTATTACATTTTTTTTCCATGCATAGTAAAATGTTATAAATGTGTCTGGCCACTTGGGTCAGGAAAAGATCCTTAACGCCTGGTATAGAATGGGTTAATGTCACAGCAAAGAGGTAAACACTTTTGCAATCAAGACTTTTTTTAGTTTTTTACATATAAATAATTTTGAAAATATGTACTATTTTTTATTCTTTAATATTTTGGTTTATTTTGTGCAGATCAGACATTGTATGTATATTTGTGTGGTCTCTCTCTTTCTGTGTGTCTTTCACTGTCTGTCTCATTCTCTGTCATTGACTTTCTCTGTCTTCTTGTCTCTATTTACCCTCTGTGTCTATATTTCTCTTTCTGTCTCTGTTTATCTATCTCTATCAATGTCTTTCTACCTGTCTTACTATGTCTTTCTATGTCTCCATGTCACTCTCTCGGTATCTCTCTGTGTCTCACTCTCTGTCTATATTTCTCTCTGCATTTTTATTACTTTTTCTCTCTCCATCCCTCTCTGTGCCTTCTCCCCCTTGCTGTCTATGTATGTGTTTATGTGTGTTTATGTGTGTGTGAGTTTGTATACATTTGATTGTCTACAATGGTATATAATAATATAATTTTCATATACTTATTTAATTTTACCCACCCCAGATAAATTTCTTTGCATACCCATGTGCTTGTGAAAATGATAACATACTGAGACTGTACTATAATATTCTTCAAATACTTCCCACATTCAAATACTTCTCACATTTGTATACATTATAACATAAGGCATAGAGCTGTAATGATATAGGAATCACAAGGTTTTGGCGACCAGCAGCCTAGGTCAGCAATAATCCAATTCAGCAAGTTGTAGGTGAAACAGGAACAAGCTTTATTGAAGGGAACAGGAACCACAATAATCTGGCAAGGTACATTGACAGGAAGTGCCTTATATAGGCCAAGGACCAGACACCTGACCAGGCACAGCTGAAGAGACTTAGGCACTGATACTATTTATAGCAGAGTCAAGGTTATCAGATCTCAATGAAATTCACAAAGGCAGGCTGGCGCAGTGGTAGGGAAGAGGTTCAGCAGCCTGGGGACCAGGGTTAAAAACCCAGCAGAGTCAATTCCTTACATTACCCCCGCCTCTATAGGTGCAGCCTCTGGATGCCCTATTACCCGGTTTAGCAGGGTACTGCACATGAAAGGACCGAAGGAGATCAGGAGCCTGAATATTGTCCACTGGTTCCCACGAACTCTCCTCCTCACCATAGCCTTTCCAGCGGACCAGATACTGAAGCTTGTTGCGGAAGATCCTGGAGTCCAGAATTTTCTCCACCTCGTATTCATCCTCACTAGTGATGTTGCGAACATCAAATTTTCGGGTTCGTGAACAGCGGTCCCGAAAACATCAGGTATGATGTTGTAACGATCAGGTAGTGTAAGGGTTAAACCCGCTTCACAGTAACAGACCAATCTTCCCGTTTAATGCACCGCAAACAACCGCAAACAGTCCCTTTGCACAACTGCAAACTCCCCATTTCCACAAGGTTGGATACCAAGCTAGCCATGTCCCGTTCCTTGTCCTCACTGATGTCATTGAAGGTCTCTTCCTCCACCCAGCCACCAAGGGTCCCCGAAAGGTGACAACAAGCCCCCTGGGACGCCTGCTGTGTTTGGTCTTCCACCTCCTCAAAGCCACCTTCCTCCTCTGACTCCTCTTCTTCAGACTCACAGAGTCTGGGGGCTTCCACTGCCCAGCATGGAAGATTATACACAGGTCAGAGTCTGGGGGCTTCCACTGCCCAGCATGGAAGATTATACACAGGTCAGAGTCTGGGGGCTTCCACTGCACAGCATGGAAGATTATACGCGTTGCCTCTGTCTGCGTTATTATAAGGTGTGTACTGTTAAGTAGTACTATTCCTATCGGTTTAATCCCTGTTACGTCCACTATCAGGGGACGTATATATGACATGGATTTTTGGAAGCGGGAGATGGAAAATGATGCTTGGTCGGTCCTCCCACTTCAAATTTGGGGCACTGCGCGTGCAATCTAAGGTGCCACCAGATATGACGTATCACTGTGCACTGGCAAAAGTTGGCAGAGTAGATGCAATAGGCTTCACACACACGCCTGTAGGCAGGCAATTGCTATTCAATCTATTACAGTCAAAAAAGTGTTGTTTTATGTCACTGGGCCCAATATAAGCTGTGAGCCTGACACAGGCAGGCAACTGAAATTAGATGACAGGAAAAAAATGATTGTTTTCAATGTATGTTACACCACCAGGTATGAGTAGTGAAAATAAGCACAATATAAGCTGTTAGGTGTTAGCCTGTCACACACACACGCTGGCAGGCAGGCATAGATTACACAACATTTTTTTTTAAATAAAATAAATGATGTTCAAAGTTTCCTCAATGATAAAGTATAGGGGGCAAACCAAAAAGCACATGTGTTCGCCGTTCGCGACGGACGCGAACATGTGAAAATCGCCGCAAATAGTTCTCCGGCGAACTGTTGGACATCACTAATCCTCACCATCCCCGAGGACTGGAGGTGGGGCAGGCAGGGCTCGGCCAGGGAAAGTGTTAACATGGAAAGCTATCAGCAGTGCAATGTGAAACACCGGATGTATTCTCATGGAATCTGGAAGTTGTAAACGAAAAGTGACAGCATTGATCTGAGCGATGATCTCAAAAGGTCCCATGAACCTCTGACCCAATTTATGAGAAGGAACCTTAAGCTTAAGATTCCTTGTTGACAGCCAAACCTTGTCACCAACATGATAAACTGGGGCCTCCGTTCTATGCCTATAAGCAGCTCTCTTGTAACATTCCTGAGCCTTCAAAAGAGTCTCCTTCAACAGGTCTTGGGAATCTCGTAAGGTGGTTAGCCGATCAGTGACTGCAGGAATGGAAGTAGTAATTGGGAGACTCACTAGAAAGGTTGGATGGTAACCATAGTTGGCAAAAAATGGGCTCAAAGAAGTGGAGCAGTGTTGGGCATTGTTATAGGCAAACTCCTCCGTGGGTAGAAAATCCAGCCAGTCATCCTGCAGGTAACTAATATAGCACCGCAAATATTGCTCCAAAGTCTGGTTGGTTCACTCAGTCTGTCCATTACTTTGTGGATGAAAAGCTGACGACAGATTTACATTAATACCTAGATTAGAACAAAAATGTTTCCAAAAACGAGATGTAAACTGCACTCCCCTGTCAGAAACGACTTCATTGGGCACTCCATGCAAGCGAAATATTTCCCGAATAACCAGGTCAGCCGTCTGTTTAGCTGAAGGGAGACCATGAGCTGGTATGAAATCACACATCTTAGTTATCCTGTCCACAACAACAAGAATGGTAGTGTGTTCCTTAGAGGGAGGTAGTTCCACAATAAAGTCCATGGATATAGATCCCCAGGGACTATGAGGAATCAGAAGAGGCTGAAGCAAGCCAACAGGGGATGAGCAAGGAGTCTTATGTCTGGCACATACATCACAAGAGGACACATACTTCTTAACATCCTCATAATACTTGGGCCTCCAAAAGGATCGGGCGAGTAGCTCTTGTGTCTTTCGGATTCCTGTATGACCTGCTGGTTTTGAGTCATGGTAGAGACGTAAAAGGTCCAGTCGCACTGACTCCGGAGCAAACAGACGTTGTTGAAAAATCCAAAACCCATTAAGCATTGTCATATGGAGATCACGAGAAGGATCACGAAGAATCGGGTCTTCAGCGTAGCCCTTTTTAATGCAAGACATCAGATCAGAAGGAAATGTGACTCCTCCGGCAAGATGGTGGTCTTGGTTACGGTAGTATGGTGCGGGTCAGCTATTCTAGACAAGGTCTCTGCCTTACCATTCTTGGAGCCAGGACGGTATGTAACCAAAAAATTAAACCTCGAGAAGAATAGGGACCAGCGTGCTTGTCTGGCTGACAGTCTCCCTCCAAGAGATGTCTCCATTCGGTGAAGGCAGCTTTTATAGCCAATAGTTCTTTATTCCCTATGTCATAGTTTCTTTGTGCTGGCACCATCTGGTGGGAATAGAAGGCGCACGGATGTAACATCATCTTAGGTCCAGTCCTTTGAGACAGTATAGCACCAACAGCTGAATCAGAAGCATCAACTTCCACAATAAATGGTAATTCCGGCTGAGGATGTACCAGGACGGGGGCAGATGTAAACAGAGTCTTTAAATCGGGAAAATGCGGTATCAGCCTTATCGGACCACTGAAAAGGAGTCCCTTTACGTGTAAGTTCAGTGATCGGTGTAATAACGGCAGAGAAATTCTTAATGAAACGCCTGTAAAAATTGGCGAACCCCACAAATCTCTGAATATCTTTTTCATTCTTGGGGATGGGCCAGTCCAGCACAGCAAATTTTACTTGCGTCCATACTTAAACCTTTGGGAGTTATTACATAGCCCAGGAATTAAATTTCTGTTTGTTCAAACTTACATTTTTCCAGTTTAATGTATAGGTGGTGGGTACGAAGGCGCTCCAGAACTATACGGACCTGTTTTCTGTGGTTTCAAGATTATCAGAAAATATTAGGATATCATCCAAATATGCCACAACAAACTGATCCAGGAGATCTTGTAGTACATCATTGATAAGATGCTGGAAAGTTGCAGGGGCATTACACAGCCCAAATGGCATTACTAGATATTCGTAATGCCCGTACCTGGTTCTGAAAGCTGTTTTCCATTCATCATTTGGTCTTATGCGAACCAGATTATACGCCCCCCGAAGATCAAGCTTCGTAAATATTTTAGCTGAGCGAAGTCTCTCCAAAAGTTCAGGAATGAGAGGCAAGGGGTAGCGGGTTTTAACAGTGATGTTATTAATGTCCCTATAATCAACGCATGGCCGTAGGCTGCCATCTTTCTTTTCTACAAAGAATATAGGAGCTCCTGCTGGTAAAGTAGATGGTCGAATAAAGCCTTTGGCAAGATTTTCTTGTATGTATTCACAAAGTGCTTTCAATTCAGGCTCAGAAAGGGAATATATATACGGCCAAATGGGATAGCAGCCCCAGGCAACAGCTCTATTGGGCAATCATAAGGCCTGTGGGGTGGAAGCTGATCAGCATTCTTCTTATCACAGACATCTGCAAAATCCCAATATTGTAGAAGAAGCTTAGTCAAGTTTGTAGCAACCATTTCATTAATTGTTGTGGCAACAGGTGTTACCTTAGAGGGTTGACAATTCATTAAGCAGTGTTCTGAAGGAAAGGACAAAGTTCTGATCTTCCAATCAATCTGTGGGTTATGCAGAAGAAGCCAAGGTACCCCCAAAATCACTGGAAACTGTGTTGAGGAAATTAGGTGAGAAGATATAGCCTCATGGTGATTCACTTCCAGAGTCAACTTTAAGGGCACAGTCTCATGTGTAACCGGGCCTGAGGTAAGTGGAGAACCATCTACTGTCCCAATTAACACAGGTGAAGAATTAGGGATAGACTGAATTCTATTTCCTGCTGCAAATTTAATGTCCATAAAGTTTCCGCCTGCTCCAGAATCTATCATAGCTGTGGTCGAAATTTTACGATCACCACATTGCAACGTGATAGGCACCACAAAATGAGGATGTTGAGTCAACATACCCTCTTCACCATGAGCCAGAGAAAACAAGGGTTGTGTGACAGAATCCAGTTGATCTGAAATCTGGGATTGGTGTCAAATCTGTGCACCCTCAGCAGCCATAGCTATTGTTCTTTTGGATTTGCTAGGGCAATTGATGGCATAGTGCCCTGCACTACCACAATACAGGCATAAATTGTGAGTGCGTCACCACTGTTTTTCTTCATTGGATAATGGCCCTCTTATTAGATTTACCTGCATAGCCTCTGGCTCAGAGTCTGTAGGTGTTTGTGGGGTCGGAGTAGAAATTATTGAATAGGAAATATGAGTAGCACTTGGTCTAAAAGAGCCCTGTCTTTCCAATCTTCTTTCAGACAGTCTCCGATCAATACGGATAGCCAAACGCACAAATGCATCAAAGTCAGCAGGAAGATCAACACGAGCTAGCTCATCTTTTATAGCTTCTGAGAGACCTTTTCTAAAGTGGAACCTCTGGGCTGATTGGTTCCAGGTAGTATCAGCAACCCACTGTCTGAATTCAGCAGCATATTCAGCCACAGAGCACCTCCCTTGATGCAAATGAAGGAGAGTGGCTTCTGCTGTAGCACATCGATTGGGGTCATCAAAAACTAGGCACATGGCCTCAAGAAAGTCATTTAGATTACCCAAGACTGGACTGTCCTGTTCCAGAAGAGGGGAGCCCCAAGCCAGGGCTTCATCTTTGAATAGGGAGAAAATAAATCCCACCTTCTCTCTTTCATATGGAAATCGGTGAGGTAACATCATGAAGTGCAAACAGCATTGGTTTAGGAAACCCCTAAATCTTTTGCGATCTCCTCCAAACTTTTCTGGTAGGGGCAAGCGGGCATCTTGTGCAGGTGTAACAGTAGCAGCCGCAACATCACGTGCCCTGTAGCTGGTATACTCACTGTGCATTGACTGAACTTTACTTTGCAGTTCAGCTACCTGGTCCTGCAGCACTTGAATGGTCTGTGCCTGGGTCTGCACAATTCTTGCAAATAAAGCAACCTGCTGGGCCAATGCAGAATCTGTCCCGGCGGTCTCCATGAAAGGGCCAGATTATTCTGTAATTATATAGGAATCACAAGGTTTTGGAGACCAGCAGCCTTGGTCAGCAATAATCCAATTCAGCAAGTTGTAGGTGAAACAGGAACAAGCTTTATTGAAGGGAACAGGAACCACAATAATCTGACAAGGTACATTGACAGGAAGGACCAGACACCTGACCAGGCACAGCTGAAGAGACTTAGGCACTGATACTATTGCTAGCAGAGTCAAGGTTATCAGATCTCAATGAAATTCACAAAGGCAGGCTGGCGCAGTGGTAGGGAAGAGGTTCAGCAGCCTGGAGACCAGGGTTCAAAAGCCAGCAGAGTCAATTCCTCACAAGAGCTATGGTATATAGAAAGGGACTTTCAAATTATAGTAAAATACATCATATATGTTTATAGGAAATTTGTTTGTATACAGGACATGGAAGTATAAGAATGCCATAACGTTTTTTTTTTCAGCTTCTCGCGCTTTTCAGATTGTTATGTGCAAAAATTCTTTCAGTTCTCCAATAAATATATCAGGTTATGGAGTCAAATATAGTTAATAATATTTTGCATCTATTCTTGGCAGCACGTTGAGATATTGCCATGGAAACAGAAACAGTTTGAGATAAATTAGCTTGCTAACTTTTTCAGTAGGACTATATCATTTTGAAAGGCATGTAAATGCTATATATTATCTGCTAGCTAAGAAAAGAAACAGTCAGGTATTATCATAAGAATATGTCCAGAGCCCTTTGGAGGACATTTTATAAATAGATATTCTGAGACCATATGCATTATAGGACATTTTTTGACATATGGCTTTGCTCGCTAAATACTAGGCATACTAATTAGCACACATGCTGATTTAATTTAATGTTGTGCAAGAAAAATTAAAGAAAGTATAAGGCCATAAATGACGCTATTAGTGTAGCAGGTCAGAGCGATGTAGAGAAGGGAGAAAGGGGAGGATAGAGGAAAAGGAGGGAAGAGAGCATAGAAAGTGAGAGATAAATAACAGGATGTGAATAGAGGAGGTTAAGTGTGGTAATAAGGCAATCATACATAAGAGTATGGTGACATGGACAGTTTCCATACAATTAAGTAAGGTGCATTAATATATAAATGCACAAAGTTTTTCAGGGGATGGCCCTCTTTCATCAAGTGCAACAAGATTTTTGAATATTACCTTGCTGGCACACTGTTATGTGCCTTAAATGTAAGGCGCCACATTTTGGATAAGAATATGTGCACCTAAGATCTATTTAGGAGTCATGGGAAGTTGAAATTGTGTATTCTTTTGAGGTTCAGTTTTAGAGTAAAATGTATATAGTGATGATAAAACATAAATTAAGAGCATATTGAGCTTTAGTCTCATGATCAAACCTTGCAGTAAAATGTGTAGCATGATTGATTAGGTATTCTCATAGTCCAAGAGACTCTAACCAGTTTTATCCAACACCACAATGCAAAGGCATCAATTCTACATCGCTCAGACTTTACAGTCCAGCTCTCACATCCTTATGTTACTTCTGGTAATACCATAGTTCTAGCTTTGTGGACCTTGATTGATAGTGTAATATTTTTACTTTTTAATAGCTTTTTCCAGACTTGCCATAGCTTTCCTCTCCATAAAAAAAAAGTATTTTCATTTCATGTCTGCTTTCACCATCTACAGAGATCTTGGAGCCCAGTAAAATAAAATTAGTCACTACCTCTATTTCTTCTCCATTTGCCAGGATCAGAGATTGTTGTTTTTCACTCTCTTCTTTAACCCTCATCAATAGGCCTTTTAGTTTCATTATCATATTAATTATTGCTTTGGATTCACTCAGCCGGGCCTTAAGTTGAAGTTGAATAAATAACAATATACATCCTTGTTGTACTCATTTCCCAATCTTAATCCACATACAGATTCCTCAGGAGATGGATGAGATGGTCTGGTATCCTTATCTCTTTAAGAACTTGCCACATCTTTGTTGTGATCTATACAGTCAAAGGCTTTAGGATAGTTTATGAAGTAGAGGTAAATGTTTGTTTCTGGAACTCTCTTCCTTTCTCTATTCTCCAGTGGACATTGGCAATTTGATTTCTTGTGCCGCTGTGAAACCTGACTTGCAAATCTGGTAGTTCCTGGTCCATATATTGTTGGAGCTGAGCTTGTAGGAATTGGAGTACTCTTTGGCACTGCCTTTTTTTAGGATTGGGATGTAGACCAAAGTTTTCCAGTCCACCAGCCAATGTTGAGTTTTCCAAATGTGTTTGCATAATGCATGCAACACTTTCACGTCATCATCTTTTAGAATTTTTAACAGTTCAGATGGGATTCCATCAACTCCTGTAGCCTTGTTATCAGCAATACCGCCCAGGGCTCATCTCTCTTCACTCACGAAGATGTCTGGCTCTTGCTCATTAGACAAACTATTGAGGTCATCACTGCTGTTAAGATCCTTTTGTGTATTCATTCCACATTTTTTGTTTGATCTGCTTTTGCTAAATCCTTACAATGTTTGTCATTTTTGGCATGAAAGGTACCGAATTGTCTTGAAGAGATCTCTTGTCATTCCCATTTGGTTATCTTTTTCTGTCTCTTTACATCATATATTATATAATGTCTCCTTGTACACCTGTTAGAGGTTCGGAAAGGGGATAAGTATAATTGCTCACCTATGTTAAACCACAGAGAAGATAAACTGAGCAGTGGCTGTCCAGGAAATGTGTTGTTTTTGGGACTTACTAGGTAATAGGAATTGTGGTTTAGTTTTTTGTAAGATGTGGTTCAATGCAAGGTAGTATAATAGTTAACCTTTGACTTTATTTTATTCAGTCACCTTTCAACTATTTGTCTTTTGCTTGATGGTCAGTTTTATATAATTTGTATATTCTTTGATATGCATGGTTTCTAAACCCCCTTTGTAATATTACTGCTATTGTAAGGTGAGAATGAGAGCAAGACAGAAACTGACCTTGAAGAAGTCACACAGAGAACTAGGCGTTAGATGATGTAAGTTTCCTTCCCTCGGATACTGATTACAAATTGCCAACATATATTCAGCATTTTCTATTTCTATAGTTTAATTAATGATTAACTGGATTTGCCTATATATATATATATATATATATATATATATATATATATATATATATATATATATATATATTTTATATACTTATTTAACATTTTAAGACATAATATCATATACATAAAATAACAGACAGGATTGTAATATTTTATTTACAAAAATTAATGTCTTAAATTCAAAGACAGGGGTTATTATTGAATCAATTCTTATATAACATATTACTTCACTAAATCCTGAGCCAACTCGAACAACGTTGGAAAGAATGAATGAAGGCTACAAAGCATTACATGGAGTAGATTGAATATTTATTATAGAATCCCATTCTTTAAATTTTCTTACTGGGACATTGATTACTCCAAGTTCATGACAAGTATATTCTAGAGCTCGATTTTTATTAATTATTGCCCTCATTTCATTCCAATTGGGAGGGTATGGCTGGTACCACTTGGCAGCTATCATCCATTTTACAGTCATAAGCGATTGAAACAGACAAGTTTTAGCGTCCAAAGATAGGTTATCCGATAGAAAGTGTAAAGGGACCAATTCCGGGGAAACCCTTAATTTAATATCTAATAAGAGGGATATATATTCAAGACTCTTTACCCAGAATTGATCCAGAACTGGTAATGAGAACCCACTTGGCCACAATTTCTCTAGCAATATTTCAATTTATCATTGCCAGAAATTTGACCGATCCTTGTTGGGACATAATACCATTTGTTAAAGATCTTAAAACACTTCCCTAAATGAAGAATTTGTCAAAGAAAATTCTGTGATTTAATTGTTTTATACCAGATCTCTTCTGGCCATGAATTTTTTATTTCTCTTTTCCAACGTATCATTTTAGCGGTTTGCTTATATTGATACCATTCGTTTCAACAGGATACACATTTCAATATTAAATTAGTTTTATTTGTATTAATTATTAGTGTCTCTAGTTCTGTTGTAGGTCTAATTGAGCTAGTGTAAAATGCAGAATTATCCCAGGTTTTTCTTAAACTCGAGCTAATTAATCCAAGACATTTTTGAAAGAAGATATTTCTTCTCGAGTTGCTTTAGTGAAGCTAATGATCTGTTAACATATAAATCCTTGAGAGTCTTAATCCTTCTAGCTGACCACTCCAAAAGGAAAGGCAATTTTAATTATCTTTTAATCATGTCAATTGGAATTATGACACTCAGAAATCTAAATAAATTATATTTAGTCAATACCTTCCTCCAAAAATTTAGTCCCGAGCAAATTATTTCCAATTTAACCAGAACCTTAGATCTCCCAGTATTATGTCCAAACAGTAGGAAAGAAAAACTACACTCTTGAATACAGGAATTTTTGAATATGCACCATTGACTCTCATTTTTAAGATCTAGCCATCTTAACAGATGGGAGAGCATTGTGGCATCATTGTACAAATTTATAATAGGGTAGGCTAAGCCATCTTTATTAAACCTTCTAGCTATTATCTTAGTCTTAATTCTGGTGGGCTTACCTTTATAGATACATTTATCAAACCATATTTGAAACCGCTTACGTAAATGTCTAGGGGCCTCATTCTATTATCGGCCGCAGCCGTTGCGGGGCCGCAAGGACCGGCCGCAAGCTATACGGCTATTCTATTCCCCTCCGGCCGGGGGTTCCGGCAGGCTTGCGGCCGGCGCCTTGTTATCTCTTGCGGCCGATCGCGCCGGAGAAAAGCCTTTGATCTAAAACGGCCGCAAGGAAATCGGCCGTAAGAAAAGCCTGGTTGCTATTCTATTGCTCCGGGAACCCTGTCTGCAAGGCTAAAAGCGAGCCGCAGCTTACTTGCAGCAAAAAGGTCCCGCTAGCACCAATTAAGCACATAAAATAGCTCAAATAAAGCCATCCTGCACTTTGAGAAGACTATAAAGTGATTTTAGGTGTTAGAAAAAATAGCACAAATTTCCCCTATACTCAAATCCGTAAAATAATTTTTTTTTAATATATGTCAAATATACATGTAAAAAGTCCATAGGGCTTGGAGCGCCTCAGACACGCCCACGCTGCAGCCGGAAAATAAACAGTTAATTTAAACTCGGGTTTGGGCTGATGTGCAAGCTTGAGAGTGGGTTACTTTTAATCCTCATGTACCCCAATATGACCCCTAGCATTTACAGAGCTGTACAGTGCAGGCTTGAATTTATTTTTGACTTTGTAGATTTCTGAGCTTACGGCCGGTTCCAAGATATGCGGCCTGCCGTAAGAGGAGATCCTTGCGGGGCCGTATAATAGAATTGCGAGGTAACAGAACCCCCGCAAGGAATCGCAGCCTTACGGCCGATTTACGGACGATAATAGAATGAGGCCCTAGGTATTTTAAGTGGAATGCACCTAAACAAATAATTATCTTTAGGGAGAATAAACATTTTAATTGCTGCAATTCTTCCTGATAAGGACAGATTTATATCTTTCCAGGAATGGAGTATATACGATATACAAATCTTGATTATTTATTTTAATAGTCTTCTGAATGTCACTATCCAATACAATACCTAGATGTTTAATCTTTCCACCTTGCCATATATATTTATATTTATCTTCTAAATCCTACAAATTGCAGCAGATAGAGTGATATTTTACTATATGAATCTATATTTTGATGTAGAGTTAATAAGGCATTTATCGATTCTGATAATATCAGAATAATATTGCCTCCATATGAAGTAATTTTATGCTCTATTCTTCCTATCTTTATCCCTGTAATTGATTCCGATTTGCAAATTGTTTCTGCCAAGGGTTTGATCATCAATGCAAAGATTAGAGGAGAAAGTGGACACACTTGTCTGGTGCCATTTTTTATATTAAATTTATTTGACTTAAATCCTGCACCGATCACGTATGCAGATGGGAATGAGTAAAGGGCCTTGATCCTATGAATGGCAAAATCGCCTAACCCCAACATTTTTAAAGTCAGCTTCATATATTTCTATGACACCCGATTGAATTCTTTTTCAGCATCTAAAGAGAGGAGGATAGATAGTATCCTATTTATTTTTGAATAAGAAATTAAATTGAATAGCCTGCGAGTGTTATCAGAGCCTTGTCTGGTTACTATGAAACTTGTTTGATCCATTAGAATTAATTTATGGATTCTATAATTCTTGCAATCTGCAGGGTCTTGTTCTGGTTTCAGGATTGTAACTATCTTGGCTTCTAGAGATTCGGCAGGGGCTCTACCTTCTCTTTTTAATGAATTAAATATATCTTTAAGTGGAGAAACTGATACTTCTTGACATACATAAAATACATATTTAAAAATCCATCTGGACCTGGTGCTGTGTATAAATTTAATTATTTTATGGCCAAGGTAATTTCTGAGTTTGTGATATCCTCATTCAGAATTTGAAGATCTGATTTGCTAATTTTGGGGAGTTAAATTTCTCTAAAAATGTATGAATCTCTGCAGTTGTCAGGGCTTTATATGTGTTATCTTCTTTCAAATTATATAGCTTTTGGTAATAATTATAAAATGCTTTAGCAATGTCTTCTGGGTTGGAATAACAACATAAGTTCAACTCTGTTATTTATTGTTTTTTTCTTTAATTTGTTTGCAATAAATCTGCTAGCTTTATTTCCATAATGATGGAGTTTTTGCTCTTTTCTGTAGAATTGTTTGTATTTGCTGTTGAATTACTTTAATCTAGGAAGAATTATATCGATTGAGGGTTAATTGTATTACTTCTCTCTAATTTATTTAAATTTATATATAACGTTCTCAATGAAAGTCCTCTTTCGTTTATTTTATGGATTTGCCATTTTATTATTAAGCCTCTAATGTAGGCCTTATGGGCGTTCCAAAGCAAGCTTTTTGAAGAGACCGATTCATAATTAAAATCAAAGTATTTAGTTATTTATTCTCTTAATTTTATTTTGATCAATTCTTCCTCCAATAAGGAACGGTTTAACTTCCAAGTCCTAGATGCATGGTAGGAATTAGAGAATGTCAACACTAGTTTAATCATAGCGTGATCTGATATGACTTGCGGACAGGTTTCAACATTTTGTAAAAAGGTGACTATGTTAAAAAAAAAAATAATATGTTATGGAATTGCTTAGATGATCTAACTGTTTGTGAATCTGGAGAGATCTGATTCAATCTATCTAAGTTGCTGTCATGAATCATATTTAAATCACGGCATATCGATTTGCCAATATTTGTAAGCTTTGACGGATATGAATATTTGACATCAGAATATCTTGCTTAGATCATCATTATAGCCTCATACAATGAATAAATGACTTCAGCGTTGCATCCACTATCCTCCTCTCTACCAGCTTCCCTGGGTCCTCGCTTTAACCCTATCAACACCTGAGGTTTATTTCAAGGCATCATGGAGAGATGAAATCGTGTAGTCTTTCAAGATTTATTTTTAGGTTAAACTAAACTGTACAAAGTGGTAATAAAATAGTTATAAATAAGAGCATGGTGTGTGGGTCATGGGGCGTTTCCAAACAATTAAATTAATGATTACATCTAGTTGCTTTGCCAAAGAAGGTACAATTGATTGCATAAATAGAAAATGTTTCAGTGAGGATGGTCTTCCTTCATCAGGTGAAATGAATGTTCAATATTATGTGACTCTAAGAAAGAGTGCACCTAAAATCTAATTCCAAAGGTCATAAGGAGTTGCAATTACATTTACTTGCAAGGTTAGACTATACTGTACATTCACATCTTTAGTGAAATCTCTGGAGAGGCTTATTAATTCAACAGATTGATACACACTTGCAATACTTTCATACATTTCCCCTAGATCTTCCTTCCTCAACTTCAAATTGTAATTTCTTGTACTTGCATTCTTGTTTTTCTGAAATATAATTTATTCAATTCATTCATTTTCAATTATTTCCGGATTTCTATCACTCTTTTTTCCTAACATTAAATATTTAGGTAATTAAGTATTTTCTTATAAATTGAGTCTTCTAGAGCATGCAACATTTTAATTTCCCTCTTTTGAAAGTTTCCTAATTTATTACTATATTTCTACAGAACTGGAACACTGTATTATAGGTGACAAATAGAGTATTATTAGTACCTCTTTATTTGTTGTCAACAATGTAGCCTACTAGATGTTTGAAGCTTATTGCATTGTTTGCCTACTTTTAAATCATTTGGAATGCTTTTTTGTCCCTTTCTTCTTCTTTTGCAGTTTTCAATAATTATAATTATCTTTTTGTTGTATTTAACCAATTTTTTGTTTTTTAATAATATTTGATGTATTCCTCCTTGAACTTTAAACCAGTGTTCTCTAAAATGTGTTGTGTGGAGCCCTTGAAGTTCTCTCTCTGTGATAATCTTTGAAAAAGCTTTGAAGTGTTATCGGGTTTTAGTTTCTATCCTGTAGGCTTGATTGTGGAAATGGGCTGTGGCAGTGGTGGAGCTAATGAATGGAGGGCTCTGGTGCAAAAAAAAAATGTTTTTCATTATTTCAGAGTCCAATTGTTTTTTATTTTTTGTTTTCCTTAATATACGTAATTTCTCTAATTACTAATAGGGACATAGTCACTTAGAGCCCTATTAAATTCCAGCCTTGTAGATACAAGGTTTGTACTTAAGCCCTATGTGCTGCAATTTCTGAAAAGTTACAATGCTATTAAATAAGCCCTGCTGGAAGCAACGTATGAGCTACGCAGCACGGCCGTCTGTGTCAACACGTAGAAACAGTGCATGAGGAGTGACAGCCTGCGAGATGATCTTGCAGGCTCCCCTACCTCATCAATCACCGTGGGGATCCTGAACGGGACCTCTATAAGAACTATAAGTACCCCCCCAGGCACCTAAAATTAACCCCATCATTCATGGTGCTCTATACAGAGCGCCATGAACACTTAATTAACCCTATAGCTCATGGGGCACTATACAGAGCCCAATGAGCACTTAATTAACCCTATAACTCATGGGTGCCATATAGAGCCCCATGAGACTAAAATTAACCCTATCACTCATGGAGGGCAATACATACTCCCATAAGCCTTTAATTAACCCTGTCACTAATGGGGGTTAATAAAGACCCACATAAGCCCTCAATTAACCCTATAATTCTTGGGGCTCTATACAGAGCCCCATGAGACTAAAATTAACCCCATCACTCATAGGGGTCAGTTCAGACCCCCATAAGCCCCT
Organism: Discoglossus pictus; assembly: GCA_027410445.1. Classification (NCBI taxonomy): domain Eukaryota; kingdom Metazoa; phylum Chordata; class Amphibia; order Anura; family Alytidae; genus Discoglossus; species Discoglossus pictus. Next base: position 20,034,760 of record CM050166.1, on the reverse strand, counting down.
AATTAAGCATGCTACTCATGGGGGTCAATACAGATCCCCCATAAGCCCTTAATTACCCCTGTCACTCATGGGGGTCAATACAGACCCCAATACACCCTTAATTAACCCTATAACTGATTGGGCCCTATACAGAGCCACATGAGACTATAAGTAACCCCCTCAGTCCAATAGGGTCTATATAGACCCCTTTAGTACACTATTAACCCCTAGGTTAACCCTACAAGTGCCATGATGGTCCTCCAGGACCCTCAGGACAAAGTCTAAGCACTACACTACACTATTAACCCTAACTATACCCTATTAACCCATACTAAATACTATCTAACCCTAACTGGGCCTATCTAACTCCTACTGGGCCAACCTAGGGTTAGGGTTAATAGAGTAGTGTAGTGCTTAGACTTTGTCATGACGGTCCTGGAGGACCCTCATGGCACTTGTAGGGTTAACCTAGGGGTTAATAGTGTCCTATAGGGGTCTATATAGAACCCTATTGGACTGAGGGGGTTAATTATAGTCTCATGGGGCTCTGTATAGAGCCCCATGAGTTATAGGGTTAATTAAGTGCTAATGGGGCTCTGTATAGAGCCCCATGAGAGACAGGGTTAATTAAGGGCTCAGGGGGCTCAGTATAGAGCATCATGAGTGACAGGGTTAATTAAGGACTTGTGGGGCTCTGTAAAGAGCCCTGTGAGTTAAAGGGTTAATTAAGTGCTCATGGGGCTCTGTATAGAGCCCCATGAGAGACAGGGTTAAATAAGGGCTCAGGGGGCTTTGTATAGAGCATCAGGAGTGACAGGGTTAATTAAGGACTCATGGAGCTCTGTATAGAGTCCCATGAGTTATAAAGTTAATTAAGTGTTCATGGGGCTCTGTATAGAGCTCCATGAGTTGTAGAGTTAATTAAGTGCTCGTGGGGCTCTGTATATAGCCCCATGAGTTATAGAGTTAATTAAGTGTTCATGGGGCTCTGTATAGAGCTCCATGAGTTATAGAGTTAATCAAGTGCTTGTGGGGCTCTGTATAGAGCACCACGAGTAATAGAGTTAATTAAGTGTTCATGGGACTCTGTATAGAGCCCCATGAGTCATAGAGTTAATAAAGTGCTCATGAGGCTCAATTGGGGGGCAATTAAATGCTTATGGGGGTCTGTATTGACCCCCATGAGTGATGGGGTTAATTTTAGTCTCATAGTGCGCTGTATAGAGCCCAATGAGTTATATGGTTACTTTAAGTGCCTTTGGGGCTCTGTATAGAGTCCCATGAGTGAAAGGGCTAATTAAAGGCTTATGGGGGTCTGTATTGACCCCCATGGGTGATGGGTTTAATTTTAGTCTCATGGGGCTCTGTATAGAGCCCCATGAGTTATAGGGTTACTTTAAGTGGTCATGGGGCTCTGTATAGAGTCCTGTGAGTTAAAGAGTTAATTAAGTGTTCATGGGGCTCTGTCTAGAGCCCCATGAGTGACAGGGTTAATTAAGGGCTCATGGGGCTCTGTATATAGCCCCATGAGTTATAGAGTTAATTAAGTGTTCATGGGGCTCTGTATAGAGCTCCATGAGTTATAGAGTTAATCAAGTGCTTGTGGGGCTCTGTATAGAGCACCACGAGTAATAGAGTTAATTAAGTGTTCATGGGACTCTGTATAGAGCCCCATGAGTCATAGAGTTAATAAAGTGCTCATGGGGCTCAATTGGGGGGCAATTAAAAGCTTATGGGGGTCTGTATTGACCCCCATGAGTGATGGGGTTAATTTTAGTCTCATAGTGCGCTGTATAGAGCCCAATGAGTTATATGGTTAATTTAAGTGCCTTTGGGGCTTTGTATAGAGTCCCATGAGTGAAAGGGCTAATTAAAGGCTTATGGGGGTCTGTATTGACCCCCATGGGTGATGGGTTTAATTTTAGTCTCATGGGGCTCTGTATAGAGCCCCATGAGTTATAGGGTTACTTTAAGTGGTCATGGGGCTCTGTATAGAGTCCCATGAGTGAAAAGGCTAATTAAAGGCTTATGGGGGTCTGTATTGACCCCCATGAGTGACAGGGTTAATTAAAGGCTTATGGGGGTATGTATTGACCCCCATGGGTGATGGGGTTAATTTTAGTCTCATGGGGCTCTGTATAGAGCCCCATGAGTTATAGGGTTACTTTAAGTGGTCATGGGGCTCTGTATATTGCCCCATGAGTTATAGAGTTAATTAAGTGCTCATGGGGCTCTTTACAGAGCCCCATGAATTATAGAGTTAATTAAGTGCTCATGGGGCTCTGTATAGAGCCCCATGAGTTATAGGGTTAATTTAAGTGCTCATGGGGCTCTGTATAGAACCCAATAAGTGACAGGGTTAATTAAGTGCTCATGGGGTTCTGTATAGAGCGCCATGAGTTATAGAGTTAATTAAGTGCTCATGGGGCTCTGTATAGAGCGCCATGAGTTATAGAGTTAATTAAGTGCGAGACAAAATAAAATAAAAAAAACAAGAAAAATGCATGTCAAAAAAATTATAAATTGATTTGCAGGACAATGAGTGAAATAAGTGATCTATTTGATCCCCTATTAATCAGCAAGATTTCTGGTTCCCAGGTGTTTTTTATACAGGTAATGAGCTGAGATTAGGAGCACTCTCTTAAAGGGAGTGCTCCTAATCTCAGCTCGTTACCTGTATAAAAGACACATGTCCACAGAAACAATCAATCAGATTCCAAACTCTCCACCATGGCCAAGACCAAAGAGCTGTCCAAGAATGTCAGGGACAAGATTGTAGACCTATACAAGGCTGGAATGGGTTACAAGACCATTGCCGAGTAGCTTGGTGAGAAGGTGACACCAGTTGGTGCAATTATTAGCAAATGGAAGAAACACAAAATAACTGTCAGTCTCCCTTGGTCTGGTGTTCTCAATATCTCACCTTGTGGAGTTTCAATGATCATGAGAACGGTGAGGAATCAGCCCAGAACTACACAGAAGGATCTTATTAATGATCTCAAGGCAGCTGGGACCATAGTCACCAAGAAAACAATTGGTAACACACTACGGCATGAAGGACTGAAATGCTGCACCGCCCTCAAGGTCTTCCGGCTCAAGAAAGCACATGTACAGGCCCGTCTGAAGTTTGCCAATGAACATCTGAATGATTCAGAGGAGAATTTGGTGAAAGTCCTGTGGTCAGATGAGGCCAAAATCGAGCTTTTTGGCATCAACTCACCTTGCAGTGTTCGGAGGAGGAGGAATGCTACCTATGACCTCAAGAACACGATCCCCATGGTCATACGTGGAGGTAGAAACACTATGATTTGGGGTATTTTTCTGCTAAGGAACAGGACAACCGCAGCGGATCATCCACAACCATGACACACTACACAAACACAATACATCTAGAGGTGCTCCCACACTGCCAAACGATTATGGAGGAAATCACGTACTTATGCAGATTTCCATCACTACAAATGTATGCTACGCTCCTATTCCTCTGCCCTCAACCTCACCAAACAGCACTACTTCACATTACTAATATCAACGCTGTCCTCTAACCCCTAGCGTCTGTTTGCCACTTTCAATACTCTTGTCCGCCCACCACCTCCTCCCATCCCTTCCTCTCTCACAGCTGAAGACTTCGCCAACCATTAAAATTCAAAATATCCACCATGAACTCTCATCTCATAGTGGCTCACACACTCCACCCTCTAAACTAACCAACAACACCCAGTCTTCTTACTTCTCCAATCCCACAACCACTTTGAACTGCTTTGATCTGAATACAGAGGATGAAGTCTCCAAACTCCTATCATCCACTCACCTCACTACCTGTCCTCAGGATCCTATTCCATCTCAGCTCTTCCCTCCCCTCTCTATCACACTAATCCCAGCTCTCACACATAGTTTCAACCTCTCCCTAAATACTGGCATGTTTCCATCTTCTCTAAAACATGCCATAATTATACCCACCCTCAAAAAGCTCTCATCTGACTCTGACGTCGCATCTAACTACCGCCCTATCTCTCTATTTCCCCTGGCTTCTAAACTGCTGGAGCGTTTCGTCTATATCCACCTTACCAGTTTTATTTCCTCTAACTCCCTTCTTGACACCTTCCAATCTGGCTTCCGACCCTAAAACTCCACTGAGACAGCTCTCACTAAAGTCACCAATGACCTGCTTACCACCAAGTCAAAAGGTCATTTTTCAATTTTTCTTCTTCTAGATCTCTCTGCTGCCTTTGACACAGTCAACCATCCACTTCAACTGTATATCCTCTCGTTCCTCGGTATTCGAGACACTGCTCTCTTGTGGTTCTCATCATACCTACAAAATTGATCATTCAGTATCTCCTTCTCTGACACCTCTTCTTCTCCTCACCCCCTTCTGTTGGTGTACCCCAAGGATCAGTCCTAGGCCCCCTCCTCTTCTCCATCTACACATCCTCACTTGGTACCCTAATAAACTCTTTTGGGCTTTATTATCATCTCTATGCAGATGACACCCATATCTACCTCCCAGTACCAGATCTATCCCACTCTCTTCTAACACACTTCTCCAACTGCTTCTCTAGTATATCCTCTTGGATGTCCACCCACCATCTCAAACTCAACATGTCTAAGACTGAACTCCTAATCTTCCCTCCCTCTCCCACAGGATCAATTCCTCACATATCTCTCACTGTCAACAACAACATCATCACCTCCACCTCCCTAACCCTTTGTCTTGGAGTTCTATTGGACCCCACTCTGTCTTTCATCCCTCACATACAATCACTAAATAAACCTTATCTTCTCCATCTAAAAAACATCTCCAGAATTTGCCACTATCTTACACATGACACAACTAACATCCTAATACACTCTCTCATTATCTCTCGACTAGAACACTGCAACTCTACCCACCACCGAATATCTCCACTTCAATCCATTATGAATGCCTCTGCTAGACTCATCTTCCATACACAACGTTCAGTGTCGGCATCACCTCTCTGTCAATCACTCCACTGGCTTCCCTTAGCCTCTAGAATAACATTTTAAATAATGACCCTAACTTATAAAGCCCTCAACAATAGTACCCTGTACATCTCTGCTCTCATCTCCAAATACTCCCACACCCACCCTCTTCGTTCTGCTAATGACCTTCTTCTTTCTACAAATCTTGTCACCTCCTCTCACTTTTCTCATGCTGCCCCTATTCTCTGGAACTCCTTGCCTTGCTGCGCCAGATTATCCTCTTGCCTCAAAGCATTCAAAATCTCACTTAAAACACATCTCTTTAAAGAAGCGTATCACTGTCCACTCTACCACGCACATCACCTCTCTTCCTCCTTTACCACTCACAATACCTTTAATTTGTAAGTCTGCGAGTTTCAATCCTGCAATGTACTTTGGAAATGCACCATGGACATTGGATTCTGAGCTCAAAGAAAGGGCTCTCCTTTCTTTGCTATATATTAATTTGTATTTATCTTTATAAATAAACAGTAATAATAAAGGGGTCAAATACTTATTTCACTCATTGACCTGCAAATCAATTTATAACTTTTTTGACGTGTTTTTCTTGTTTTTTTTAAATTTATTTATTCTGTCTCTCACTGTTAAAATACACCTACCATTAAAATTAAAGATGGATAATTTATTTGTCAGTGGACAAACGTTAAAAATCAGCAGTGGATCTAATACTTTTCTCCCTCACTATATGCAGATTAGTTAATTGATCCAGTGGAAGGTAAACAGAAAAAACCCCAGTGAAACTTTGCTGATCGTCTCAGATGGGAAAAAACATTAATTCCTTCCTGACCCCAGATACTGGCTATCGAATTCCCCCCTGGATCAATACATCCTCTCTAATTAACCAGGATAACCCTGAATGCACTTTTTAACTAAAAATATATCCAGTCCCTTTTTAAAGTTATCAATCGAATCTGCTGTCACCACCTCCTTTGGTAGACAATTCAACAGATTAACCACCCTTACTGTGAAGAACATTTTTCTTTCTTTAAGGTGGAATGTTTTTACTTCTTACCCGAAAGTATGTCCTCTTGTCAGTTAAAAACCTCTTGGCACATAAAGCTCACTTGACAAAGCTTTATATTGACCCTGGATGTATTTATATAAGGTAATCATATCTCCTCTTAGATGTTTTTTTCTAGAGAAAATAAGTTTAATTTTGGTTTCTTCATAACATAGTCCCTCCATTCCCCTTATGTTGCCCTTCTCCATACTTTTTCCAGCTCTAAAATTATCTTTTTATGAAGTGCTGTCCAAAATCGTACTCCATATTCTAAATGAAGGTGTACTAGGGATTTGTATAGTGGCAGAATTATATTTGCTTCTCTTGCTTCTATACCCTTCTTAATACATGCTAATAATACTTTATTTGCCTTTACAGCTGCTGCTTGGCATTTAGAACTGTTATCCAGGTGGTTGTCCACGAGTACTCCCAAATCCCTTTCAATATCAGATACCCCTAGATTTGCTCCATTAAGATTATAAATTGCATGATTTTTTTTTTTCCCAGGAGCATAACTTTACATTTATTTTTATTAAATCTCATCTGCCATTTAGATGCCCATTAATTTATGTAAATCCCTTTGGAGGGAAAGTACATCATTATCTGATTTGATTACCTTGCACAACTTCATGTCATCAGCAAAAATGGAAATACCACTTTCCAGTCCCACTTCTAAGTCATTTATAAATCTGTTAAAAAGGAGAGGATCTAATACTGAACCCTGAGGAACGCCACTTACCACATTAGTCAAATCGGAGTATGTTCTTTTTACCACAACTCTATGCTTCCTGTCTTTTAGCCAGCTCTCAATCCAATAGCAGATATTTACTACAATTCCTGTATCCCTTAGTTTGCATGATAGTCTTCCAACGTGACTACAGCCACTGAGTTGCCTTGATCCAGGTTCCTGCTAACCTCCTCATAGAAACTAAATAGATTTGTTTGAAATGACCGATCCCTCTTAAAACCATGTTGACTCCTACTTATAATCCTATTCAAATAGACATAGGGCCTTATTCAATTGAGCCAACGGGAGATGCAGGCGTCTGTAAGGGAGCCCGTAAGTTATTTTTAATTTCAATTGGTGTCTTTTTGCTAGCTCTAACCAGGTTACGCGCACATGCCTCCGATTCCTTGCAATGGTTAACAGTTAACAAGTTACAGTCCATCCAAGCCTTTGATCTTTCACGTCCGCAAGAGTTCCGATCGCAAAAATTGCAAATTGCTATTCAATTGCTCCAATTCCCCAAGCCCGCAAATGTTTTCAAACCTGTAAACAGCAAATGTAGAAGATTAACCTACAAGTACTAGAGAGGACCAGCAAAGGGTTTAAAGACATATCCATAACACTGTAAAAGCAAATAAAAAATCAATACTGCACTGTAAATAATGGGGAAAGAAATGAAAGACATTATAATAAATTGCACAACAGTCTCAAGCCCATTTATCAGCAATCAAAAATCAATTTTTTTTAATGTTTCAATTTAAAGTTAAATTGATCGCGGAAATAAATGCGTTAATACATATCAGACCACCCACATGGATTAGAACAGTATCGGTATTAATTTTTATTATTTTGTATTATGCAGGTTTGCGAGTCTGATCGCATACCAGACCTCGGAACCGAATTGATTGACATATAACCTCCATGTTTTACTGCCATAATAATGACGGTCTCATTTTCTTTTGGCTGTTTCTAAATCGGGAGTTACGGCCTTGCTTAATTGATCATGTTTCTGCCCTGAAATGCCATGTACGAGTACATGGTTTACGGTCTAGGCTTTTGGCCCATAACTTGCGGGCTTATGCAATTGAATAGCACTGTAACTCGAGCGCACTGTGGGCGCTCAGCAGGCCCGCAGACATACGGCCTATATCCCTGAACTTGCGGCCTTGCAATCGCATGAGGCCCATAATCTTGTATATTATGCCTTATTAAGGGGATAATATATAGGCTCACTGGTCTATAATTCCCCGGGTTTGTTCTTGCTCCCTTCTTAAATATAGTTAGATTTTCGACAGTCATCTTGTAGAGGCCCTGTGTTGAGTAAATCGTTAAAAAATTTATATAATGGTTTGGCTATTACAGTACCCAGTTCCCTCAGTACCCTTGGATGTATTCTATCAGGACCTGGAGCTTTATTAACATTTATTTTTACCAACCTCTTTTGGATTTCTTCCTGCGTTAACCAATTATTTGGGGAAGGTAGGTTATCCCTATTATGCTGCAGTGTCCCAACCACTGGTATCTCCCTTGTATATACCGGAGAAAAGAACATATTTAGCTCATCTGCCTTTTCCTGGTCACTAATATTCAGACGGCCTGTGTCAGATTGTAATGTTCCTATAGCTTCCTTCCTGGCCTTCTTCATATTACTATATAAGAAAAATATTTGGGGGTTACAAAGTTGTTATTGGGGTTCGATGAGGGGGCCCAGAGTGGGGCAGTCACAGCCCCAGAAAAACAAAAAAATAAATAAGAGTAAAAACAAATAAGGCAGCACTAGCTAGGCCCCCAAGAACAGTGCCTTGCACTTGCACTACTGCTAGATCCGCCCCTAGGCTGTAGTATTTCTCTGGAAACACTTTTGGTGTGTTGTGGTTCAATCAGTAGTTTACAAACCCCAAAACGACACTGAAGATTTCATACATTTAATATAATCCCCCCGGATGTTATAGCCAGTAGCGCAAAACTCACGATATTAGTTTATACATAAGCAGTATGGCCCATTTATGGTGGGGCACAACCCAAGAGATCACAATCAACCAAAAATAAGCCCTATCAGGCTATGCAGAAAAATCGTTCTTAGTTAAACTAGCTATACATTATGCTAGTCATTTGATTCTAAAGTGAATGCTGAGTTAATCTGCTATTTTCTGCTGTATTTATATGTAAATGAGTGACTCTCGAATATTAATTAGCTGCTTTCATGTGATAATTAGAAATTGTCTCCTTTGAAGGACAAAAGCCAAATCAATTCTTGGTATAAGAACTGGTTTACCTTTTTGGGTACCATTCATAATTTCTGCATGTATAAAATGATCCTTTAAATCCTTCACAATTAACCTAGTCCCATTACAAAGTCCTTTTTTGGGATTCATATTTCTCAGTAGCATGACAATTGCCCCTTTTTTAAGTTGCAAAATATGTGATGGCATTCCAGAGGGAGTTAAAGAATTAATAAATTCCATAGTAAAGTTAGATTCACTGTCTTTGTCATCAGCCAGAATGGAATCTGCACTGTAATCGTTTTTTTGGTGGCATTGATTAATTTTAAAATGTCATTATTTAGATTGAAAGCATCTATATTTTTTGATGTCAATATGACTTTGCTTGCAATGTCTGAGTAATCCTCGTTATTGATGGTACTGAGAAAGATTGTCGATATAAGAGATTCTTTGCAAATCATTTGTAAGTGAATTTCAACAGTATCATCAGGTAAATTAGTGATTTTTTTATGTTTTCCTTCTCCAATCTGAATTAGCCAATCATTGAATTGATTTTGGCCTTCAGATCTCATATTTATTTCTAATTTAAGGTGTGTAAATATTTTCCACAGTTTACTTCTCTTTATACACGTTTTAATGATGTCAGTCCTATTGCCATGTGGCACCACAGGTAATGTTTGCCTCCTAACAACATCACCTTTCCACCAAATGGCAAATCATTACCCATAATTTATTTTAATAATTGATCAATGCATTGCAAGGCATGACATTACATCATTGTTGCCTCATCTATTATAATCATTTACTTTTGTGCCATTTTTTGGCTTCTAATGAATTCACTCGAATTTCCGACACTGATGTTTCTAGAATGGGAACTGGCAGTTTACATCCACTATGCACAGTTCTACCACTTTCTAACAAAAGTGAGGCAATTCCAGCTGTTGCAAATGGCAGTGCTATTTGGCCCTGTGCTCGAATGCAACTCATCAATAAATTATATAGATACATTTTTTCCTGATCCACCAGGGCCATCTAGATAGAAATAACTCTCTTTGAGCATGTCATCCTCTATTGCATTTGTAATAGCATTAAGCAGTTAATTTCATCTATAATTCCTGATTCAGGCAGATTAAAATTTGAACAGCTTAATCCGTGACAAAGAAAGATTTCCTGAATTTCCATTAAAGCTTTTAATAGTGCAATGGTCTCATTGTAACGTTTCAAGAAGTCTTCACACATATGTCATTTAAATGTTTCCCACAAAGCTAATGCATCAGGTACATTGCAAAAGATGCAAATGAAAGAAAATTGTTCTCTCATTTGCTTTGGCATTTGACATAGTGCTGCTTCTTATAGACATCTCTCCCATTCCGTATCATAAGCCAGGACGTTTTGATGTCTTGCAGCTAATTGGAAAGTATCATAAACTATGTAATTGACTGTGTGAAAATGTTCATAACTTTGTGCACTGGGAGCATGTAAAAGAAGTAATCTTAAGCGGAAACGTTCAATGTCTCTTGGACTAACGGTATAAATTTGTGGGGTAATTTTATGATTATCTTTTTTTCGTTGTCGCCATTGGCCATTTAAAAATACCTAGTGATATGGAATGTCAATGTATAAAAATTGTCTGGCCTCAGTGTCCTGACAATTTAATTAAAACCAAGCAGTAAATGTTGTTGCTCTATCTTCACTTTGTGCTTAAGCATTTATTTCATTCCCTGCAGTGAAGCAAACAAATTGACTGTGTGGCAAATGGACAGCTAATCAATACGCAGCATGTGACTGATCATGTATCTCAAATTTCAGAAGATGTCACATTGCTTCTGGAGCATTTACATAGCGATAATCTAAATAAGATGAAAGTCTGTCATGTAAAACTGGATTGTCTTGTTCATTGTGTGCACCTTGCACAACAACAGTTGCTGCATCATATCCTTTGTATATATATGTATACTTGTATACAGCAATTATTTCACATATGGTGGGCTAAGAGTGATAGAAGCCCTCCACCGTACAAAGTACAGTAGTACAAATAAAGAATAGTACATTAGTGATTCCACTTGAATGTCTAAAAATAAGTTGATAAAAACTTATTTCCTGCTCAAAATTCTCAGAAACACAGTATATGCACTGCAATCTGGGAAAACTGGGCGGGACATGCAAATGAGGCCACATAATGCACCATCACTCTGTCAATCCAAACCATTTTAAACGTATACTTGTATATATATGTATACACATATTTGATGGATTTGATAGAAGTGCAAGCTTCCACATTGATCATTCATCAGCAAATGTGGATTGTATGGAACCACATATCTATTATCAACCACGGATAATAACTGTTTGTCCTTCTCTTCTTTTATACAAAGGTTATCCATGAAAATTAGCATAAGTCTGCATTTGAAATTGTTTTGGGAACTCTTTTGTGCATTTTTTTTATTTTCCATACATGGTGAATTTGGATTGATATCTCCACATGGACCATTCTATGAGTTACAATCTCATAAAGTTTTAAATGTTTTTCTGGATGTGGCAGTTCAGCAGTAATTACTGAATCCACTCTCTCTGCCGTATTCAATATATATTTTTCTTGCAGTATTAAAAGTATATGTGCATGTGGCAGGCCAATTTTTTAAAATCCAATGGTATAAACAAAAGCCACACATTTCCAAAATAAGTGTGCTTTAAGTTATATAATGAATTAATTAATTTAGTTTTATTTTGGTAGGTCAGAAGTATTTTGGCCAAGTTTTACATTTTTTTTGATGTCTGGCCATTGTGAATGTAATGTGAATGTAATGAATAAATCTGGTTTGCCAAATTTAGTCACAATAGCCATGGCCTCATTGTATCTTTCTTGCATATTCCGAGAAGATCCTTGGAAAGAAGATGGTAAAATCATTGCTTTTCAAACAGGAATGTCTCTGCAGCCAATTAAGCGACATAATGCATCAATACACAATATTGTTCTACTCAAAGCATGTTTTGTTGAAATTTAAAATTTTTTAGATTATTTGCTTCGACTTGTAGATAGGAATCAACAATACATTGTTGTGTGAGTTTACCCCACAAAAATAGGATTTAAATAATCCTGCATAGCAATTTGTGCCACTTATTATATATATATATATATATATATATATATATATATATATATATATATATATGTAATCCATTATATTATATATATGTGCATTCCAGCATATAAATATTGTTTCTAACACGAACTTTTCTATTGGGATAACTTTGCAATTGTAATTTTGGTTGCCATCCTGACTCACCAGTTGGAAAGAAAATGGGGGATATGTCATTGATTCCAAATTACTAATTAAAATATTTATGTTTATAAAAGGTTGGTCTTCATTGTGTGGATATATTCTAATATCCCGCTCAAATGGTGGTTGCCCATCATCATTTTTAAAGACCATGGCAACCTCATTTGCTGTTGGTAAATTATACCGTTTTTGATCAGTATGGCAATCTCTTTTGAGAACCATATTTACTCTTGGCATTGGCAATTGATTTATTTGCGGATGTCACTGTTGTGCTTTTTCAACCTCTGCTAATTTTTTGTATGCTTGACTATATGGGTTGTTGGCCATAATGTTATTGAGCTGTTCAAAGACTAGGGGTAAGCATTGTTTATTTTCAGGAAGCATCATTCGTTGTTCAACAGCTTCTATTTTATCAAGGACATATAACTGTGCAAATTTTGCTCTCCTGCTTCTGGGTGTGAATGTGAAGATCGGTGGTAAATGTGTCCTTGTACTTTAAAACAGTAAGGACCATGTCCTGGGACATTCTCTGCTAATTTTGCACCCATTGAAGCAAATGAAATTGCACTGTTATACGACCTAATGTTTCTTGTTTTAAATTGGTATAATTTGGAAATTTTGGATCACTCATTATACTGTACTTTCTAAATATTCAGGAAATGTGTATCTTTGTGGAAGTCTTACCTTTCCTTCCTGACAGCAACTAATAAACTCTCCATCAGTTGGTCTTTCCCTGCAAAAAATGATAGGCCCTCAAAACTGACAAACCACATTCATTAATCCACAATAATGAGTGTCTACTGTTGATGCTGTAAATAAAGCACTATCATGAACTTCCTCAATGTAGATATCACTACAACTTTTTATATCTACATTGGTGTCATGAGGCAATATTGGGTCAATAGGCAATGTTTTACAGACATTTTTTGTTTACTTTTTCTTTTTTTGAAGCTCCAGCACACTTAGTTTGTGCTTTCATTTTTCTTTTATTTAGAAGTCTTTGTCTGTCTTTTTCTCTTAAGCGTCGCAAAGTCTCAGGGGTCTGTGCATCTCTCCATCTGTGCTTCCATTCCCTTGCCATTCTTCTTTTACATTCATTTACGTTCATTCTTGTCTTCTGCGTTGTCCACCATTGTAGTCTGTAATTGTAAATGCAGGTGTAAGATAGTGTTTTTTTATTGTACATATTTTTTTTAGCTGTCATGAATGCAAAACTAAATGAATAAATTAATCAATCAATCAAAAGGTTATTTTTAATTTGCATGCATTAAAAGATAAAGAGCTAAGCATATATATATATTGATCAATAATTTTATGGTAAAATGTAATTTTTTATAATGAATTATGCAGTAATTAATAAATGAATATACATTAATGAAATAATCTAAAACGGTCATGACTGCAAAACATAAACAGTTAATCATGTGTTCCTAAAGAAGGGCAAATACAAAGAGCTATGAGCAAACTATAGATTATAGTTTTTATTAAATTAATTAATCAATAAATCAAGTTAGGAGGTTTCATTGTCATTCATGAAAACGTAAATGGCTAAGCATATATGTATTCATAATGTATTTATTTATTTTTAATTTATTGATTAATGAATACAATAAAATATGTTAATTAATTAATCACTAACTGTCATCAATGCAAAAAAAAAAGACGTAATCCTGCAGAGATGAGGAATCTGTAAAATAACGTAAAAAGCATTTTTAATGTTTTGTTCAAATTACTTCATGAATCATTGAAAGCATGCAAAACGTAAAGGCCTAATCATCAATAAATTCACAAGTAAATGCCTTCCAAAATATTAAAAAGTGTCATAATAAAATAAAGTGATTTACATTTTTAAGTTCTTATCAGGTCCTATCCCTGTTAGGCAATGAGCATGAACATAGATATATACATTTGAAAATGTACCTATTTTCTTTCTGTAGTTATTAATAATTAATAGTTAATCAATGAATGTATGTTAATGATCATTACTTAATATATATTATATATATATATATATATATATATATTAAATCTATGCATTGTAAAATAGACAATATTTATTTTTTAGAATGATTCCTAATTAATAATGAATTAATTAATAGACATTAATTAATTAATTTAATCAATAACGGTGATCAATGGAAAACAAAAAGCCTTAATCCTTTTCTCCTAAAAAAGAGCATCATTAAATTATGTACCTGTAAAGGTGATCTTATTGATTTTTATTATTGTTATTAACTTTTATTTGTAACACGCCAACATATTCCGTAGCATAATACAGGGGATAGTAAACAAGGAAAAATACAGCATTAACAACCTTACAAAAATGGAGGACCCTGTTTTGAGCTTAGAATCTTTGCAGAAAATGCTTTTTTCCAAAGCATCCTAGAATACTGGAAACTCCCCACTTACAATCTAAAGGAAATGGAAGGGTCAGAAACCGGAGAAAGATTAAACAGATAAGGAATAACAAGGGTCAGAAGGGAAGTGAAAGAAAATGTCCAGTCAGACTGTCATCACCTGAGGAGAAAGTGTCAGCAATGTGGCAATTGTGCCCTATATATAGGCTGTGTGCGTGAGACAGAACTGTTGGTTTAGGCGGGAAAGCCACCATTTCTGAATCATAATGTGTAGATTAGCAAATTATTGTTGTAAAATGGCCTTGCGTGCGTTTTCCTTGTTACCCAACAGTGTATTTTTGTACCTCGTACGTCCCTGGCAAAGTCATACGCGCCTGGCAGTGTTTTGTGCGCTTCATGGTCGTGTAGCCTCATTTTAATTTTTTTGGCCCCCATTTTTTTAGGTGATTTTCGAGTGCCGAAACTTGGAAAATGTTAGTTAATTTCGCATTTCACCTAATTCCCAGACGTCCTGGCTTTGTGTGATGTTTTTGTTATATTTTTTGTGTGTTTTTTGTGGTTTTTGCTATGCGCGGTTCAGCCGTTAACTTACTATTTTTCCTATGTCGTATGTTTTTTTATAATTCCTGCATCTCGTATTTTTTTTCTTCTAAGTCCCGCGTTGGGGAACTGCTTACAGCCTAAGTCGATCCCGTGTTTACGAAGTGTTTTGTAGCTAAGTGCCTAATGTTTCAATGTGTGATCGATGCTCCTTTGTCTCTAAGTCCCTCGTTTTTCATTGCCTTCACTGCTCGCCACACTTCGCGAGGCTCACAGGCAATGAGTGCCTTAACAGCTCATCTTGCTACAGGAGGCTCACAGTCGATGAGCGCCTGAGTGCGCCGAGTTAGCGGCTTGCTACGTGAGGCTCCCAGGCGATGAGCGCTTTTGGCGCTCATCGCCTAAGTGTTCCAAGTTAATAGCTTGCCTCGCTACGCCGGGTTGTACGAAACACACAATGCGTGACGACGTCTCGTAGTTTGACAACTATTATATGTGATTAACAGCACAGCTGCAAAATAGACACAAGCCCCACAGCAGTGGACAGACCTATGGACTTATAAATATGGGTAAATAAATGTAGATCACATGCAGCTGGGATTGCAATTAATACTGCAGATCAAGCATAGATATGAATAACTGTTTCCAAAACAGAAATTTCTAGAATCTTCCTCACATCACAGGAATGCTCAGAGACTGTTATATAAGCATTGCTGCAGCTACACACTGACTCCTAAGGGCTGAACACTGAACCTCTTCCTTCCATAAAAGGGTAAACAGAATAATTTTACCAAAGTGCCACTGAGAGGGCACGGTAACCTACCAAAAGACAAGAGCAAGCCAGAAGCAACTCCTATAAACTGTCATTAACCGTTCTGGCTGAATATCATTTTAGAAAATTAAACAGCTCAGAGGAAGAATTCTGATACTATGTGATGAAAATTATTTGACAGATGAACTCAGAGATAAGCAAATTGAACCAGCATACATTGGGAACTTTTTCTTATTGGCCTACATCACTTAAGCTCTACAAGTACATGTATAGGTACTGGACTATATATGCAGATCACTACACTGCATTCTCACATTGTCATCTAGTGGCACAGGGGATCACAGCTTACTTATCCTTCATTGGCACCTTTTAAGGACTTATTAAAAAAAAAAAAGGAGCAAGGAAATTGGACAACTGCAACAAACCAAGAGGATTGCACCCTTTCCATATTGCAATTCCATTTATACACAACAGTGATCTGCACTGTAATGGCAGTTGTTAGCCTGGCCTAGCTTGGGAATGAGTAATGAGGGCGGATAAAATGTGATCTATCTTGGGCTTGGTCAGCACCCCTCGCTAATGGAGCAAACAGTTGATCAGTGACCTATGGATATTCTGCAACCATAACAATAATCTTGAACACCTGGATTACAGCACTTAGTAACTAGGAATTGCTTGGCATAGCTAAACGTACCAAAGTTGAATTGTAAACACAAATGGGTAAGCTTAAGAAACACCATCCCGCTAAAAGTATCCATGAACATTTTACTGAGCAAAAACAGGCTCAAGCTTCACCTCCTGACCCTAATATGGGCTTGTCTGAGGGATCTGATGTGGATGAAGATACTCCATCACTGCAAAAGCAGACCAAATTTTCTGACCTATCTTTAACTGACTTTAATAACCTGTTGCGGTCACATTTTGATAAAGAGGTCAGTGAAATCAAACAGGACATTCAAGAGCTGTTGGAAACACTAACTGACCAAATACTAGAGCCTCAACAAATGGACCACACAGATATAACTTAGAATACCTGTCAAATTGCATAGAAAACAAACTAGAGGATCTTGAAAAAATATCACAGCTTGATAACATTAGATTTAGAGGTATTCCAAAGTAAGTTACGTATATGATTTTACCTAACCATCCCCAGGATTCTTGGGATATTGAATGAGCCCACAGAGCGCTAGGAGGTATTAATACACCAGTTCTACCCAAGGATATGATAGCCAAATTTTTGCCAGTGACGCTGTTCATACGTAAGCAGCCCTGTCAATCCTGGTTAAAAAATAATATTAGTTATCATCGGGGATTCCCCTTGAATCTTGCATTTCAACTTGGTGCACATACCCACGTTGTCCATTCATTGGAAGAATGCTGGGCAACCCTATCTTGACTAAATCTTATTACTAAAGAAGACAGCGTAGGATTTTCTCAAGACCAGTGAGACAGTAGACGTAAGTTCAACGAGGCAACGCAAGCCAGTGGAGCATCACTCAGGGGTCACTCCTGGCCCCTCAGCAGGCACCCAAGGGTTGATTTTAACCTCAGGCCCGGTTTGATTGCACCGGCTACTTTCCTACATAAGATTGTAAATAATTACTATTTCCCCTGGGTTGATTGCTGATACCAATAGCAAATAGACTTCCGAATTCAGGAACATGCTAAGGTAATTGCAGCTAAGATGTTTGTGGTGAGCAAAGCCTTAAAATTTTATTTTGTCTATACTAACACTAATCAGCAGACACTCACACTGATCTATCTAATTGTATTTTTTGTAAAAAAGTGTTACTGTATCTGGGGGGATTATGGTTACTCTTGTCTGGCATTATCTTAACCTCAGGACAATCTTACAGTAACTTAAGCTAGATCATTTATTCATCTGCTTACCGATACCCCTCAGGACAATGACTGTACTTATATTCACATGAATGTATGGCACGTTAATAATCCTTATTTCTATTGTCATTTTGGCACATGTGGATCCCAGGTCGGTAATGGGGACCCTAGTTATTACGCCGAGGCATAAGTGGACTATAGGATGGAGGGCCGGAGGTGGTATGCTCACATTTATAGTAAAACTGAAATGTATGAAGTTTGGATGGCTATGTTCACCTTTCCAGGGATTTAGCTGTTGCTATAAAGTAAATGTAATAAATGCCAGCTTCTTGATTATGGGACTTGTACTCTGATATAGTCCCATAGAAACTCCAAATCCATGGATAGAGTTCACGGTTGGCTGACCAGCCCATGAAAAATGTTATTTGGTTACCTGATTGACTGTATTACACCCTTTATTTTTATCCTTCCTCATTTACGGGGAAATTAGGGAGTTTGGTTAATTTAACTCTTTCCCCTGGCACTGAGGTGCCTTGAGTACGAATTTGAGGAATGAAGCCCAATGATGCGTTGAATCATTTAAAGTTTGTTTTTTGGATCTCCCTCCCTCTCCCTTCTGTTTCAGGTCTCAAGATTCAGCAGTCATCCTTTCGCCATGTCCGGGATCTTGCGGTCCTACTCCTCCATCACTCACTTGTAGACCTCACTTGATAAACACAAACACAGAGCCCCATGACAAACACATCCTTTGTTTTTGTCTTGCATAATGTTCGAGGCTTCAATTCACAGTTTAAAAGATGAAAAGCATTCTTATCATATAGATCTTTACACCCAGATGTGATCTTTTTACAAGAGACCCGTTTTTCACATAATGGGATTCCCAGGTTTCTACATAAGGCTTACCCAAGCATTTTTACTGCAACGCAACCTACTAAGAAAGCAGGGGTGGCAATTTTATTACATAAAGATTTCCCGTTTAATATTGAACATAAGAGAATTGATTCCAATGGAAACATTGTGATCCTGACGGGAATGCTTCTGGGTGTCAGGATATCACTAATTTCTATTTATTCCCTAATACTCCTCATAACTCATTTATTAGTTTACTTAAATACCTGCGGTCAGCTGACTTGGGCCGGATTATACTAGGAGGGGACCTTAATCTTGCTCTAGATCCTAGTGTAGACAGGTCAGTAAAGGAACGGGGTGGCAGATTTTCCAACAAGCTGAAGCAAATTGATACCCTTCTTAAGGAACTTCATCTGCTGGATGCACCAAGGCGAGAGGGGATACACCTTTTATTCCACAGTTCATGGATCCTACTCTTGGATCGATTATATTCAAACTGATTCTGCCATATCAGATAGTATACAAGAAGTGGATATCCATCCGTGGCCGTGGTCTGACCACTCCAGTGTCTATCTCTCTTTGAATTTGGGTCAGATCAGTAAATCTTCATATTCATGGAGGCTTAATGAGAGAATTCTATCCAATCCACTGATCGGGGAGCAAATTGCCCAGGATATAGAGCTATAATTCCCAACTAATATTAATCAAGAATCTAGTGTTGGATGGACTTGGGTGGCCCATATGGCCTTCATTAGGGGCTCTCTTATAAAATTTGCATCTAGACATAAAAAGGAAATGCGTCTGAGAGAGGAGTCTTTGGGAAATAAGTTAATAGAACTCGAGAGGTTAAATCATCAGAATCCATCCAAACAACTAAGTAAACAGATTAATAAGATTAGGCTAGACTTAGATCTAATATTGTTAGATTGTACATAAAGGGCGCTGAGATGGACAGGCCACAAGTACTATGCTAAAGCTAATGAACTTGATACATTATTGGCTAGAAAACTCAAAAATAAAATATCTCAATCAAAAATATTTGGCATCAGAACTCCCGCCGGAGATATCACAGCCAGCCCAAATAAGATTCAAAATATTTTTTTTTACTTTTTCCAAAAAATATACACATATCTAATACACAGAATCAGGATCGTCAGAGGCTGGCTTTTCTAGACTCTTGTGACCTGCCTAAGCTTACGGCCCAGGAGTATGAGTATTCCAAAGTTACCGAAGCTGAAGTTAAAACAATTATTAATTGCCTGGGTGGGTGGTGGGCCCTGGATCTGGACGATTTTACAAATCTCTATTATCAAAAATATATCAACCTACTTTCTCCTCATCTGACAAACCTCTTTAACAAAACTTTAGATGGACATCAGATGCCTCGGTAGTTGAAGCAGGGGAATATTGTATTCCAAAATGATCTTTCCAAAAGGCGGCAAGGACCCGTTGAGGTTAGTAATTATCGTCCCATCTCACTGTTGAATGGGGATATAAAAATCTTTCCAAAATGAATGGCAAACAGGATATCTAATTTTCTTCCTAGCGTTATCCATAAAGACCAAACAGGGTTTATCCCCCATAGACAGACGTGGGATAATGTCCACCCAATATTTAATTCCATCTCTTGGGCAGCTCGAAATAAAACCCCATTGTGTTTATTAGCACTTGACATAGAAAAAGCCTTTGATACTTTAGAATGGCCCTATTTTAATGCAGTGCTAAATAAATTTGGTTTAAATGGCAATTTTTTAAATTTAATCAAGACATATTATAACTCTCCTAAAGCTATCCTAAAACTTCCAGGGGATTTATCCACACAAATAGACATACAAAGAGGAAACAGACAGGAGTGTCCCCTCTCGCCACTCTTATTTGCCTTAGCAATCGAGCCCATAGCTTAATACATAAGATCTAACGCAAATATACATGGAATTAAATTTGGCAATCATCATCTTAAGTGCTGTCTCCTTGCTGATGAAATGTTATGCTCCCTTACAAGGCCTGCCACCTCTGTCCCAGCTCTCTTTCAAGCTCTGGAACACTTTGGTGACCTGTCAGGGTAAACAATCAATTTGACGGAAGCATTGGGTATCTCTATGTCTCAATCAGAAATTGACAAAATTCAACAAACCTATAATTTTGCTTGGCCCAAGACTTATGTTGGGTGTAAGGTGTGAAAGTCACAAAGAAGTTGTCAGATCTTTACAAAGCTAACTACTCTATCTTGTATAGAGATTTTAAATAAAATTTGGCAAAATGGACGAGGGGGAAGATTTCCTGCTTGAGGACAATTCATTCTGTGAAAATGAAAATTCTTCCCCGCCTTTTATATTTATTTCGCACTCTCCCAATCGCTATAGATTATAAAGAACTGGAAAGATTTCGAAGCTTGGTGTTTAAATTTATATGAAATCATAGGGCCCCAAGAATAAAGCAAAATTAAATATGTATACACATAAAACAAAGGGTGGGCTTTCGTGTCCAAACTTTAAACAATATTATAAGGCGGCCCAGCTTGCTTTTATTCCCCTTAAACACTCCTGGCTACATCAACCCCTTTGGGTATTTACTGAAAATTTGCAATGTCCCCATACTCATGGGACACAGTAATCTGGCTCCCTAAACCACAGTAAGCGCTTGGGTCAATATCTAACCCCATTATTATACACTTACTTAACATTTGGTCTTGGGCTACCCAATCATAATTTTCCCATTCAACTCACTTCTACCCCAGCTCACTGGTGGAAATCTAATAATTTACTAAGATTTGGGGATTGGTTCACAAATAATGCAAGCATAACTTTTGAATATTTGAGAGACAACTTTAATTTACCTTTAGAGGAGCATCACAATTTTTGTAGAATGAAGCACTTTATAACAAGTTGGACATGAACATTTGGTAGCCCGATTGACAACTGGTATAATAAGCGTTGTAGGGATCATCTACTGTCTAGCAAAA
This sequence comes from Discoglossus pictus, assembly GCA_027410445.1. Lineage (NCBI taxonomy): Eukaryota > Metazoa > Chordata > Amphibia > Anura > Alytidae > Discoglossus > Discoglossus pictus. Next base: position 20,013,228 of record CM050166.1, on the reverse strand, counting down.
ACATCAGCTTATTGTATAATTCCTTCAGTGAAGCAGCACCACCATTAAAGCCAAAATATATGCGTCTGTGGGAGGGGGATTTGGGAGACTCTTTGAGTGATGACTCCTGGGAGAAATACGGGCTGACTATCACAAAGGGATCCTTGAATTATAGCATTTTAGAAATGTCAATAAAAGTTCTGCATAGAACATATCATACTCCTGTAAGGCTTTATAACTGGGGTCTTGTCCAAACTGATAGTTGCTTCAGAGACTGTGGAAATACAGGCTCATTCATACATATCTGGTGGACGTGTCCAAAGATTTATGGGAAAAAGTTCTTACATTAGCCTCTAGGGTGTTTAGCTCCCGAATTGATGCGAATATTGGAGTATGCCTTCTGGGTCTCCCAGTTATCTTTCCATCACAATCAACTCTTACAATTCATACAGTAATGCTGGCCACAAAAAGCCATATTGCTCAACAGTGGAGATCGTCAGCACTTAGCTTACAGGCAATTTTAATTAAAATGAATTTCATTCTCATCAATGAGAGACTGACTCACTTATTAGAGGACACTATCTCAAGGTTTATGGAGATATGATCACCCTGGATTGCCTGGCAAGATAGCATATCTGTGGGGTAAAATGGGGTATAGTATGATTCATATTTTATAACCTTGAAACACAGTGTCCTGATACTTGGAAGGAACTGGGAGATGGTGGATGAGGCAAAAAGGAAATGTGGATAGAGGCTTGAGACATTTCTGAAAGAATATAGTTTGTATTTTTATTGTTGTAAATAAAAAAAAATTATCTCCCCCCCCCCCCCCTCTGAAAAACTTTTTTGGTTGTAATGTTACATTGTTTTGCTATTATAAATTGTAAAAAAAACTAGGTTTTGGTGGCAGAGTTCCCTGGGTCGATATTATCCTTGTACGGATTGAATGCAGGAGGATTTGACATACTTGGAATTCTTTGGTTAACAAAGGTCATGCTGTTTTTTATGTCATCTGGAAAATATTACCTGCATACGTGTGGTGTATCTCAATGCATTTTGTGTTATGACGTAGCAATGCCTAATAAAATCTTATGGTCAAAAAAAAGAAAAACATATTTTCCGCACGCTCTCAATTTAAGAACACCTGCCGTGTCCCTTAAGATGGAATGTGTTGGTAAATTAGTATTGCAATGGCAGACCAGATATTGTAATCTTACTTAATACAGTATGAAGATACTAAATTACAGGGTTTACTGGACAGATCCTTCAGGTTTGAGGACTAGTTGATACTTAAAAAAAAACCTCTAAAAGTCATCTGCTTTCCTACCTCTAGAACATGGAGAGTATGAAAACTAAAATTTGTTAAAGAAAGGGCTCCACCAAATTACTTTACTGATTAGAAGTAATTTTTTATTTTTATTTTTTATTTTTAGTTATCTGCCAGGGCAGATATTACATAGAAGAAGTTGATATGCATTGCCGCACTAGTTTACCTATTTCTCCTGAGGCTTTATTTTTCTATGTGTTTTCATATTTTGTTATTAAAAAGATAGAGCTATACGATGAAAGTATCTCTCGTCTATCTATCTAGCTTGCTATCTATACATCTAAATGTATATGTATACTTTTTAAGTAATTTCATTTTTTTTTTTTTTAAAGCATTCTTTTTTTTGTACAAAAATAGAAAACATTAAATCACATACTTTCAATACATACGAATACAGTGTATATATTTCAATGCTTTCAATTTCCTTATATTATAAAACGTTTCCTTGCTTTTCTATCATATCTCATTTTCAGTTACAAGGATATAGAAGGAAAGAAAGCTATAACAGAATAAATAAATATATATATATATATATATATATATATATATATATACATATATATATATATATATATATATATATATATATATATATATATAAATAAACATAAATGACAACAATATACATTCGGTGAGTCCTTAAGGAAAGAATGCTTAGAGAACAGTCCTGCATGTTTTTGTTTGGTTTCCCATCTAAATCTATAAAGTCCATCTCTAATTGTTTATTTCTCAAAGTAATATTTCTTTCCATGATGGTGTTATTTTTTTGTTCCATTGTTTGGTTATCAGCCATTTAGTCACCATTAAGATGTGGACAATAATTCCCATCTGTCTATTATTCACATTGTCTGGGCGAAAATGAAATAGGTCCAATTTATATTTAATTATTTTAGAGATTTCATCTAAGCATATCCTCCAAAGCTGTTGGACAATACTGCAAGACCACCACATGTGTAGATGTGTTCCCAATTCCAAACACACTCTCCAGCACCTGAATGTTTTTTAGAATCAATATTGGCTAATAAAGTAGGAACTACAGTATATACTGTACAATCTCTGTGTAAGTTTAAATTGTTTTTCTCGTAACTATATGCATTATAGATTGATCTCTGTAAACCAGCTTTCAACATCCCAGGCTGTACTTAAGTCTCTTTCCCAATTCATCATTGGAGTTGTTTTTCAAGTTTCTGTCATATTTTTTAAAGATCTAAAACAGTTAGCCATTGACAGAGTTTGTCCAGATTTTAACAATAATTAAAAACAAGTGAGTTCTCTAGAAGATGTAAGATTTCATAACTGCTTGTTTTAAAGTGTAATACGCCAGCCAGTTATCTTTTGTAATCAGATTGTTTACTATACAATCCTTAAAAGTTCTAAATAAACCGTCCTTAAACAGTTCCCCAAAAAACTTTACTTCCCAAATCTTACTATTAAATTTTAACTCTGGTAGCAAGTTATCATATATACATTTATTCTGAACCATGGGGGAAAGAAATGGTACTAGTCTCCGTCTCCCATTAATCTGGCCACAATATTGTAGGCAAGTTTTAACCACCAAAGGTATCTTGTTCATTGTATTTATTGCTTTATTTTTCTGCCAGGCCAGCATATTTGATCCAAACGAATTGATTCAGATAATGTTTCTTTCAATCTGGATATATCTTGGGGCACAATTTGTTGTGAAAAGTTTCAAAAAGTGCATTATATTTATTACTTCAACATATTCAAATAAGTCCGGAGAGGCTAAACCTCCTCTACAAAATCTCCTTGAGCACAGTTTTTTTAATTAATTCGAGATTTCATTCCCTTACGAATGAATTGATCGATCAATTTCTGAAACCGTTTAATAATATTACATGTAACATGTAGTGGAATGCATCTTAATATATAAATTATCTTTGGTAATATTACCATTTTAATCGCAGTTATCCTGCCTGACCAAGAGAAACTTATTTTCTTCCAGTTTGATATTATATCTTTCACATGTAATAACAATTTACTAAGATTTTAATTACCAAATGAGAGAAACCATTTATTTTCCAGGTAAAATTGTATAGATCCTTTAATTTAGAACTATAATCAGAGTTTAAATTCAAAGATAATATTTCTGTTTTCCTAGTGTTTAGTTTATAGTAGGAAATTCTACCAAATAGATCAAATATTCTAAATAAGTTACATATTGAATTGAAAGGGTCAGTCAGGGTAACTACCATATCGTCCGCGTACAATGTAATTTTACTATTAAGGATACCAATTTCTATTCCTTTAAGATATCATTTCTGATGACTTCTGCAAGTGGCTCAATGATGAGAGCGAAAATCATGGGGGATATAGGGCAACCCTGTCTTGTCCCATTGGTTATAACAAAGTTATCAGATTTAAAACCATACCCTGATACATGTGCTGTTACATTATTGTACAAAGCCATGATTGCATGAGAGCCAAACCTACTGAGGCCAAATTTTCCAAGAACCAATTCCAAATATTCCCAATTAATCCTGTCATAAGCCTTTTTGGCTTCTTGTGCCAGGACTATAGTTGGAATTTTATTTAGATTAACAAATGAAAAAAGATTTATTAATTTCCTGGTATCATCAGGTTCATGTCTGTCTTTGATAAAACCTGATTGATCTGCATCTACCAAAGTAGACATAATAGGGTTTAATCTCAATGCAAGGATTTTGGAATACATTTTAATATCCGTGTTAAGAAGAGATATAGGTCTGTAGTTTCTAAAGTCTGACTTATCTTTCCCGGCTTTAGGTATTGAGATAATATTTGCTTCTAGAATCTCTAGAGGTCTTACCCCTAAAGATTTAATTTCATTAAAAGCTTCCTTCAGATGACCTATTAATGAAGAAGAAAATATCTTATAATATGTATTTGAAAAACCATGTGGACCCGGCGTCTTAATTATTTGCAAACTGGATATACAAGATTCAGTTTCCTTTTCGGTTATATCCGAGTCCAGACTTTCTAATTGAGTCTCTAATATTTTCGGTAAATTAATTTGGCTAAAAAAATTCTTAATTACTTCCTTGGAAGGTTTGAAAATGTTTCCCTTCTCCAGATTATATAAGTAGTTATAATAATTAGCAAAAGTATTGGCAATATCCGTTGGTTTAACACAAACTTTTCTGATCTACTACCTTATAAATCCTTTTATATGAAGATTTGGTTTTCAGTTGGTTCACTAACAATTTTCTTACCTTATTACCCAGAAAATAATGTTTTTGTTGGAAGAGCCAGTTTTATTATCTACTTGGACTTGAAGAATCCTCCTAATTTGGGATTGTAATATTGAGATTTCTCTCATCCTATCTTTAGTAGGAAATGCTTTATTAACCTTATCTAAATTATTTCATTTTATATATAGTTCTCTCAAAGCGGTTCCTCTTTTTTTTATATCTAGCTATTGACCAGGAGGTCAGTACTCCTGTAATTAGCACCTTATGAGAGTTTCATAAAGTTGTTTTAGTATTTACAAAACTTTCAATTTATTTCAAAGAAGTGATCTATTTATTTCTTTAATTTATCTCTATCTTCCTTAGTTTTAAATAAGGTAGGATCTATCTGAAATCTATATACTGGTTTGGAATTTGCGGATCAATTCAAATATAATTTTAAACAAGCGTTATCAGACCAAGTTGTTGGGGTAATTTAAACCCTTTGAGCTAGATCTAGTGTGAATTTGGCTAATAAAAAATAGTCGATTCTAGTATATGTATGATGCCTAAACAAACAGAAAGTGTAGTCTCTTTCGTAAGGATAAAGCGTTCTCCAACTGTCATAAAAATCAAAGTCTATTAAACTTTATTACATTTTTGGTCTTTTCTTTTAGAATTAAAATCTATATTGTGTTTATTTATTGACTTTTTATCTAGTTCAGGGTCCAAACACATACTAAGATCTCCACAGACTATTACTATTACTACTAATATTATTCTTTATATTATTTATGTGTCTTAATAATTTATTGAGAAAAGTGTTCTGATTCTGGTTGGGGGCAAACGCATTAATGATAGTATAATTTTCGTCCCCCAAACAACATATTTCCCCAACGTGTCTATATCTCTAAACTGTTCTATTATTCAGAGATTTTTATTAAAGAGGATTACTACACCTCTTGATTTAGTTCTATAATTTGTTGCTATTCTGATATTATAAAGCCTATCTGGCAGGTCTGGCTCTATATCAACTACCCAGTGTGTTTCTTGTAAACACAAAATGTCAGCTTTCTCTTTCTGAAAAAAGGACATAACAGAGTGTCTTTTAAAGGGTGTATTCAAACCTTTAATATTTTGAGATATTACTTTAAGATGCATAGAACAGGTAGTTAGATCTCAAAATAGAAAAGAAGATGTGAGGTTGCTTACAGCATCTCTCTCCATCCAAGACTCACCGTTACAATGTACAAACATAATAACATTACAAATACGAGACAACCATAAAAAAATACATTCATGCCACCAACCAATTTGAGTACAAAAACTTCAAACTCTCTTTTAACAGTAGTAAGACAATAGGTACTGTTATAAGGAGATGTTTTCCGGTCAGCATGAGAGAGAAAACAAAAACTGACCGTTGTGGCCGTCAAAAACTGAGGATTCCTTATACATCACTTACTCCTTTGATGATATATTTGAACTATAATAATAAAAATATTCACTACCGTCTAATCTCTATGGCTAGGTTTGTGCTAAATATGTGTAAAATAGACTTAGATGCATCATCTCTTTATTACCATTTCCTTTTTTTACCCATTTACATTATTATAAAAAAATCCCACAATATGCAATCTAATTTAAGTGTTTTACCTGTGAACCATTATAACGACTCTCTATTAAATCACGATTATATCCATTTCACTATATCATAGTGCCTTACCCATAAGTCTGCTTTTTTTAACAGATTGAAGCCGATTTATTAGAAGGAACATAGCCTCCTCAAAACCGCTCTCCCCAGCAAGGGATTTTCTTATATGGTTAGAAAAAAAAATTAGACTTCTACCTCATTCAAAAAAGTTGATTCTATGAATACAGAACAAAATCGTTTTTAAAGTCAAAATTGAATTTTCCAGTCTGTCAAAACTTTTTCTCCCTCTTCTCTGGTATTAATTGTAGTTTTAACGTTATTCTCAAAAATAAACAATTTGACGGGTAAACCCCATCTATATAAGATGTTTTCTTTCCTCAAGACAATAGTAATGTTTTTTTCATGAAGAAGTTTAATGACCTCAAATATATCTCATAAATATTATTCATAATTTCATATATGACAAAATAACAAAGTATGCCGGATCTAGTATCTTATTTTACAATGTATTAATTATTATTTTTAATGCATACATTATAATACATTTTGAAAAATATATTTTCTAACAAGTTTACTTCCAGCACAATTTCAAAATTCAAAATTGTACCAATACAGAAAGCTATTTTTGCAGTTGATGCTATTGTTGCTCATATCTGTATCAACTGTTTTACCTATAAAAATCTATGGGAATTTTCTTTGTAAAACTATTAATAAATATATCAACAGAAATATACGATCCTTATTTGAGAGCAAATTCAAAGAACTGAAACATTTAAAAATAATTATTTCATCTTGAAACAAACATATATATATTTTTTGTAGATCATCGACACTGTAAATTTCTATTCTGTTGCCATATATAAATTTGAATGGTAATAAAGATTACAGCTAGTTGAGAAAAGAAACGAGTTAAATTAGATGGTACTTTTTAGAAATTATACTTAAAATACAATTCACAAATTCACGATTATATCCATTTCACTATATCATAGTGCCTTACCCATAAGTCTGCTTTTTTTAACAGATTGAAGCCGATTTATTAGAAGGAACATAGCCTCCTCAAAACCGCTCTCCCCAGCAAGGGATTTTCTTATATGGTTAGAAAAAAAAATTAGACTTCTACCTCATTCAAAAAAGTTGATTCTATGAATACAGAAAAAAATCGTTTTTAAAGTCAAAATTGAATTTTCCAGTCTGTCAAAACTTTTTCTCCCTCTTCTCTGGTATTAATTGTAGTTTTAACGTTATTCTCAAAAATAAACAATTTGACGGGTAAACCCCATCTATATAAGATGTTTTCTTTCCTCAAGACAATAGTAATGTTCTTAAATACTTTTCTATTAAATAACGTGGAACTTGACAAATCAGTAAATACCCATATTTTGATCAAATAAAGCTTCAGGAGTTTTATTTTCCCTAGCTGATTTTAATATAAATACTTTATATGAGAAAAAGTGAATTCTAACAATTATCTCCCTAGGTATTTCTCCTCTGGGCAGAGGGATTTTGTGTAATCAGTCTATTTTATCATCTCCAAATTGAGAAGTACCTACTAATTGCTGGAAAAAATGTATCATAAAATGTACTCTTTCATTTCAACAGGCTTGGCTGTAACATGAGTGTTAAAGTCCATTATTTGCACAGTCACTTAGATCCCTTTCCAGAGAACCTTGGTGACTTAAGCGAAGAGCAAGGTGAAAGATTTCACCAAGAAAAATAAAAACAATGGAAGCCAGATACCAAGGAAGATGGGATGCACACATGATGGTGGACTATTGTTGGAATCTTATGCAGGATTTTCCTGGCAGTTCCCACTCTCGAAGTCTTACAAAAGGAGCATCTTGTGTGTCAAATGACTGAAAAGTTGGTATCATAAACCATAGTGGCATATGGCATATGTTCTGTATCTCAAAAACTAGAGCTGATAGGGCCAAACTTCAATTTTTGGAATCAGCAGGTCAGATATAGCCAGAAAATGGTCTAACATTTGAGGCACCACAATGTGTGTTGGCCTGTGTTATTTTTTTCCTCTTGCTCATCACATTATATTATGGCATTATTCATCCGTGAAGTGATTATAACATGGTGCATATATCAGATCCAATTCAGACCCCCTGTGACCATGTATAACATAATTTAATTGCATTATTTCACGCTGCACATCAATTTGTCAAAAAGCCTTTATTGTAATGCAAAATATTTTTTTAATACATGTTTATATTTTTACCTTACATTTCAATAATAAACCTTTTCTTCTGTACAAGGAGATTCTGCATGTATATTTGTGTATATACATAAACATATACAGTATCGATAAGCCAGTGGGTGACTTACCAACATATATGTATGATTCTATATATTTACATGTCAGCAATTATGTGTATATACATTTATATACATATATATATTATAATATCATAGTGTTCAGCATCTTTAATTATTTAATTCTCATTTTTTATGCTATATTAAAAAAACCTGCTGAGGATTTTAATTTTCCTTTTTACAGATCATTTTCTACATTCAGTTACAAAAAAAAAGCCACTATACATTGAAAACATGCCATAGAGTTTGTTTTAATGAAAATAATAGAAAAGTGCATTATTATACAACATTGCATTAAATAATTTTAATATTTTTTTGTAAATATATTGTAAAATATATACAAGGCTGCGTAGTGCATTCATTACAAAATAACATTGCATTTCCTTGTATAGATTACACATTGTACTTGGATTGAACAAGCCAGATTCACTAAGGTTCAAAGAGGCTGTGAACGGGTTGCGATGGCTGTTTTCTACGGAAATATAAGTAGAAAACAGACATTGTGGGTCATTTGAAACCTTTAGGAACTTTAGCTAATCTGGCCCAATATTTATCAGACTTGTAAACAATTATGATAGATAATTTATACATTTTAATTTAAGCTGCAATATCTTTAATCTCTTTTCTATGGTTCTAAATTATTTTCGACTACAGTGCAAACTCAGATTGTGTCACCACAACAGGTAAAAATGTTAGAGATTGTATAAATGTATTGCCATAAATATCAATTATTTTATTTCCTACTCTATTGGTTTTATAAGCATATTTATAGTTACAATTTGTATTTCTTTATTTTTTCCAGGTTTGTTTGTTATATGCATTTGTATATATTCTAAGACACATAGAAAAGACAATAAAGTGATGACAATGCTGGAGTGGATTTTTTCCTGTGCTTTCCCAATAAATGGATTTGGCAATCCAACATTTTAATCACGTATAGCATAGTACCGTATGTTTTATACATTACAACAGCTTTTTTATTTTATTTTTATGAAAAGTTAGTCATCTAAAGTCTATAAAACTATTTTAAGTGGGTATCGATGATACACATATTGTTTAGAAACAGATATGGCTTCTCTGCCATTGTTTTCAACAACACACTCAACACCTATAAACAGATTCTATTGGTTAGATACAATTGTAAACTATTTGTCAGGTTCAGAGAGGGTGGAGCAAAGGATTGTTAATGAGCCAAGGTAAATATTTTTTCTAGACTCATGTTGTAATGTCTAAAACACTCTTTTAAATATATGGCAACACTATTAGGACTTTTGTATAATATTAATTTGACTGTTTAAGACTGAATACATAATTAAATTAAAACAATTTAAAAGGACATTAGTATTTTTAGAATTACATGATTTTTTTTTACGGTTGAAAGTGTGAAAACATTTACTGTTGTTGATTTTTCTATTATATATAGTAAAATGTCTAAATATATTAAGACCTCTTCATGGTTTTCTGCATTTTGATTTTTAAGTGTGATACACAACTACATTCGTTTTCAAGGAAAGGAGATAAGAAAAACTTAGAATGAGACTTTTAAATATACCAAGTGCTCATTAGTTAATATTATTAAATTTTTCATGAAGAAGTTTAATGACCTCAAATATATCTCATAAATATTATTCATAATTTCATATATGACAAAATAACAAAGTATGCCGGATCTAGTATCTTATTTTACAATGTATTAATTATTATTTTTAATGCATACATTATAATACATTTTGAAAAATATATTTTCTAACAAGTTTACTTCCAGCACAATTTCAAAATTCAAAATTGTACCAATACAGAAAGCTATTTTTGCAGTTGATGCTATTGTTGCTCATATCTGTATCAACTGTTTTACCTATAAAAATCTATGGAAATTTTCTTTTTCTTTGTAAAACTATTAATAACTATATCGACAGAAATATACAATCCTTATTTGAGAGCAAATTCAAAGAACTGAAACATTTAAAAAAAATTATTTCATCTTGAAACAAACATATATATATTTTTTGTAGATCATCGACACTGTAAATTTCTATTCTGTTGCCATATATAAATTTGAATGGTAATAAAGATTACAGCTAGTTGAGAAAAGAAACGAGTTAAATTAGATGGTACTTTTTAGAAATTATACTTAAAATACAATTCACAAATGAGGTTGGACTTTTTCAAACATCATAGTGTATCTTCTTGAAATATATTCTTCAAGAAGAAACATTTGATTTTTTTTAAAGCTGTATTCTTTATCTACAGAGTTCTTTTTCAATTGGCCCTCTAAAAAGTATCATGTAATAGAACCATCATTTAAAGGTGGATTATGCTATATATATTCAGAAAATCTTAAATATTATCTAAAGATATTGTACCTTAAGAGACAGTATCCTCATTTAGTTGACCTTCTGGTATGCATTTTTATTTTTAAAGTTTTGCATATTTTGTGGATGTAACAAAAATTCACAGAACAAAGTAACGACTTAACAAGAAGACTTATGAGCAAATACAATATCTGATGAATTTACTTTGATGCCCTGTGTAGACTTGGTTTTCTATATATCATCATTTAACAAATACAGAGAATATATTTGTACATACTCAATATGTTTTGAACAAGATATTTTGGAAATTGAAATTATTTTTAAGACTTAAACAAAAAACAATATTACAGACATGACTACTTTTTTTACTATAAATGCACATGTCGATTATTACAATTATTAAACAGGCAACTATGGGCTTTAGCATTAATACACTATGACAACTTTATCAATGGTAAACTATTTTGAGAAAGTATTATTTTAGGTAATTTTGTCATCATATATTGATCATATATCTCCAACTCCTGGCATGCTAGTGAACATGCTTTTTGGTTAACTTGCTTGTTTTTTTTATATAATCCACAAAGAAAGCTTTGATGGCTTCTACTAGGTGGCACGTAGCTTTCCACTGTCATTAGTGCAGTCAACCTCTAATTTTGTTGTTGTGTATGCAAATAACCCTTAGGGGTTTTTCTCATCCCAAGGGTGATAGGGGGAACCAGATGTGGACTCCTTGCACACTGTGTCTTAGGGAGTAAAGCTTCACCTCACTGACAAGGCCCACAGAGGCCAAAACGCGTCTGGGGTTTGCTGTTTCTCCTGTTCAGGGTAGAATTGCCTAATATTTCGGGGCTGGGTCACTCTTTTGAGTGAGACCAGATTGATATACTTCAAGATATTTCTCCCTGTGAAGAGCACAAATGAGCTGAAAGAGGTTGCTCTCTGAGTAGGTGACCAGATCTATAGGACAAACCTACTTCAGGTATTTTCCATTCTCAGATTGAGCACCTTTAATTTTGTTGTTGTGTAGCACAGTCTTAATGTCTTTACTAACTCTGTCTTCATAGAAGGTACATTATAAAAGTCCCAAGACACCAATTTATAAAAATTAGGGTACATTTCCAGTATAACTTCTAGTTTTGAAACAAAATTCCTGAAAAATACTCATAATTCAAGGTTTTGACTGAGCATTTTCTGTTTATTTTAAACAAACATGTTCTACGATACTTTAGATTTTAGCCTCAAATCTAAATTATACGTTAAAAATGTTTTGTCCTATTTATTACAATGTTGTACTGGAATTCTATACTAGTCCCTAAAAAAAAACAAGTTGGCTCTTATCTGAAATGTTATACTTTATTATCCATTACAGTTACCTTCCCTTATGGAGAACATATCCTTTTAATTTTTGCCACAGGTACACATTTCAATTGCTTCACCCTACAACATAGTCATCCTTCCAATAACATTGCTTCACCCATCTTACATTCCAACAAAACAAAGGGTGTTACTAGCCTGCTTTGGCTAATTACTCCATGGGGTCTTTAAATCAATTTTCTTCTCAATCTTATATGCATTAAGACTGAAAACAATACTGCAAACACCCAGTGGGAAATATCAATTATTGGCAATAAAAACCAATATGAATAATATAACATGGATGCATCAGAAAAGCTGGTTGAGCATATACAGTATTTCAAACTTCAATGGAAGTTTACTATAAGAAACACAATGTTTTAAATATTTTTTACTTAGTACTAGTTTTATATTCTACAATATTTAGAACCTCAGTGGAATTCCTTTAATTTTCCCAAACAAAATTCTCTTGGGTAATGATGTGGGAACATGCACCTCATGAGACTTTGCCTGCCCTTTTTCAATAACAGATTCTAGTCATACTTTGGACATTGAATCTATGACTTTTGTGAAGACTCTAAAGCTGCCAATGCCCTATCCTGTAATTGAACTAATTTTGCAAATCAGTGTCAAATAAATAAATTTGGATTAGCGGCAAGAATATCATAAAAACCCCAAAAGAAATAGTGATTGTAAAAAGAAATTCCCATGTTTTAGAACAACCCATAATAACATATTTTAAGACATCTATTTTGAATCTTGCTGATTGACATGGAGGAAAGAATATTTTGTCAGGAGTCAATCTGAGATATATACATTTTTTAAAGAAATGTCAAAAATGTAATTTTAGTTCAAAGGCTTAGAGTTTTTTCATAATAAGAATTCATGTAGTACCTTCTTGACATGTTATAAGGTCTTGTTTGACAATGTATTATTAGAATTGACTATTCAGCTCTAAGCTTCCCATGTACTTTTTGCATGATATAGATAGCTGTTAATCTGTTCCCGGTTGGTAGATAATAACACAAATGCAAAATATAGTATATAGATCAAGGACAATTCAATCATGGGTGTTCACTGGATTATTTTTCCGAGGCTGGGTTGTCAAAATCAAATGTTCTCACCATAATTAGACTAAGAAAATGAAATAAAAAACAACACAATATATGTCTGCTCTGATTCATAATGTAAATATGTATATGTTGTTTCTTGATATACATATTTATTAAATTTTGGACTTATTTGAGGCAAGTGATCCATTTGTTTTTTTTTTTGCTGGTGGAACTGCACATACTATTACAATTAACACTATTTACAATTAACATGGGAGTTTAATTATTTTGGTATTTTTGTGGGATTTATGTTGTTTGGTTTATTTAATTCATAATATGAAGAAATAGAGGCTAAATCACTTGGGCCAATAAAAGGATGTGATAGAATTTGAATCCACAAGCGCCATTTCGTAGTTTATTTTACCACTAGGTTCTTGATCAGAGCAAACAATATACCTACTATAGAGGTAATATTGAAAATTAATAGCTACATAGCTGGCTCTATTTAGTTGTACTGTCCATTGGCTCATTATATATTCTGCTGATGCAGGAAAGTATTGAAGCAACCTAAAAGAACTAGCTAGGTTTTATAATTTATATAGAAACTGCTGAGTTTTATTAATTTCTTTGATTAGTAATTAGCTTACTGAGGGGTGGTTAAGGTGTTCTATTAGAAAGAGTAATTTTAACAGGATCTTTATTAATTTGAACCTGAGTCAAAATACCAATAAATGTAAGTTTAAAACAATTTAAACAATTTAAACAGGCTAATGTAATCAAGTCCTTTTTTGCCCATTTTATCTAGACCAGACAAGGTTGAAAGTTAACAAATACCCTCAACCTGTTTCCAAAGTTGCAGAATTAGAAAGAGGATTTTGGGAAAGTAAATCAGTGTCATTAAAGTCAACAGAATTTCATAATTATTCTGTTATTAACGAAAGTGAAATGCTGAAACTTGGGTGCAAAAATATCTTGTCTCTTCACTGAAAGTACAGGATGTACAGCCACTGTGATCATCCCTTAAATTTGGCAGACAGCTCTGATATCCTGACAGTGAATTAATCATGAATGCCTTTTAGTCTAGTTAGTCTCATCAATTAATCATCTTGTTCCAAAAATACATTTAACTTAGAAAAGCACAATCTATTTGTGTCAGTATTTATTCTAGTGCTAGTGCCTTAATATACCTACTATGATTAAACTGTGAAATATATGTATATAAGTAGGAGATTGTTAGATAGATAGATAGATAGATAGATAGATAGATAGATAGATAGATAGATAGATAGATAGATAGATGGCATAATGTAGCTTATTTGGGTGTTTAGCACACAGGATAAAATCTCTATTAGCTCAATCATGCAATATGCTAAGGAGAAACATCCTGGTCTATGTCAGCCTTAATCCATCTCTAAAGATAGTCCAGACCACAAGGCAACACTAATCTGAATCTGAAAAGTGGTTAACCCAAAATTAATCTTTTAGACATCATCTTCAATAAACATGGTGTCGCCATCAAGATTACCCTTTTAACCTTAGGGTGGCAAAATCTAAGTGTAAATGTGACTCTAACTAGCAGAGGAGAAGAAAAAATGAGATTAAGTCTTTGTGGGGAAGACAAGACAGAGTGTAAGGGTGCAATAATAAAAACTGAAAAATGTGTATATATGACCACGTTTCTTCCAAGAACTTCAAGAACATTGGGGTCAACTGGCTAAGCAATTATCGCATCTAAGAAGGCCTGCAAAGCCTCATAAGAATAGATATCTTAGCATTCAGAAAACTGCAAGGTTTAGTGAATCTAAGGGATTACCGTATATCTGCAAAATAAAACATAGTTGATTGAGATGTATTCTTTCTTTGCAAAATGAGTAGTTGTATGAATCAACATTGTAGATTTATTGTAATGTGTGATTTTTGAAAGATGAAAAAGAATTTAAAAAATCCAAAAATATGAAAAACATAAGAGTAATTATATTTGTTTTAGTGTAGTACAACTTATGGCAAATTAAAGAACTTAAATATTTCTACTTCTCAATACTGATGAGCTACTAATGTTCCCGATGGGTTAACGTGGGATCAATCTTTTAATGTTTCAGATGGCAATGTTGGATAAATGCTTTGTGGTGGGTTTCAAGAAAAAATATTCTTAACTAATATTGCATAATCATTACAATGATAAAGATTTCTGATGTAATGAGAGGTTACTAGAAATTAAGGTTTAGTGAGAAGTGAGATGACGAAGAAGGGCATGTGATCATTGGTGTCGGAACTGGGGGCATGGGTGGGACAAATTCCCCGCAGATTTTTCAATATTATTATGTATGCAGCTATATCCTCCCAGAATTATTTTGGTTCCTACACCCCTGCCTGTGATGACTGGGTTTGCAGCATGAAGCTCTCTGCTTTGATGTATATCTCAAGAATAGTTTAGTTTAGCTGGGGTGACAGTGTCCCTTAAACTTAAAGCTTTTGCTTTAAAGGTGTATAAACAATAATTGTTCTGGGTTTCAAATGTTTGGTAAGAAATAGGTAGATATTATCAGAAAAATATGTATTATATTGAAAAGTTCAGTGTACTTACAAAGTTATAGGCAGGACAGTAAAATCCATATTTGCATACCCACAGGATGCTTACATAACTAAGTGCATAGAGGAGAGGCAGCCAGGTACAGAGTTTGACCTTTCTGGTAGAGGCCAAATGTGGAATCACATGGTTGGGCGGGGTCTAAGCTCACAGGTGAATCAGAGCACAATGAGAGAGCGAGATAGAGATAGAGAGAGATATTACATGTCCCAGGCTGCTTTACAACACAGGAACTCCAAAGTTTGATACACATTTTTAGCTAACCTCTGCTTTCTCCTGATTGGCCAAAATGAATTATGAATTTTATGCTAATCTTAGCAAGGATTTTCAGGTGTGTCAACTAACAAACGCTGCTGCTTGCAAACTGAAGGGATTTAGCAAACATCAGGGTAGGGGTTGTAAATGTTTATTTTGGTATGTTTTCACGCAAAAAAAAATGTTTGCATACACTACTTATTCTCTTCTATCAGATGCATTCATAATCCTGGAAATTTAGATATATCTTTAACTATAAAACCAAACAGAATATAGTAACATATCAGCAATTTTATGTAGACCAAATAAAAAGCAGACATATGGCAGATGAGTTAATGAAAATCACTTCCTTAATTAATTAATCTTGTTAGGTGCTACTTCTTAATGAATTTATCACAGTATTTTTAAAATAACAGATGTAAAGTATGAGGTATAGCCTTAAAAAATGTAAGAAATACAGTAATAATTATTCCCAATATTTGCAGCATGAACATATAAACTCCACATGGATCGTGCACACCATTTTGTATTTCTTAATAAAGTTAAAATGACACTAAATCCTCTTATTTTGCTGTTCAGAAATATAAATAAATTGCTTGTTTGATGGTTTACAAGAGATCAGTAAATGGACGGTCTGCTTCTATCATTATAAAAGATCTATTATATTAGCCATAATTGCCACATCAATTGCTACAGGTCTTATTACAATTTTCTAAACGCTGTTAGAACTTTCAGTTATATGCTAGGAATTTGTATAATGAATATTGACAATGCAGTTAGCGGAGGCTTACAGTAATCACAAACTTCATTATGTACCCAAGCTTTAAACAAAATATCCTGCAGGTTCTCTGATCAATTGTTTTATCTTAAATAGAACTTAATATATTGAAATGTCTCTCAGACTGGGAAAATGCAACAAGTTTTTATGGGGTTTGGAAGGGAAGTAGGCAATGGTGGAGCACACCCAACTGTGTCTATGGCATCAAAGCATCCTGAATACATCTCTGTGTAGAGCAAGGCAACAAGTCTGGGCCTGGGTCAAAACATTTAGAGGGACTGCATAGTATAATTCAAGAGGCTTGATAGCTGCTTCGTTTATCATACATTTTATGTATACTGTATATATTATAAATGATTGTTGTGGTGAACTACCTACTAATAAAGTCCACAACACAAGCCATTGAAACAGCTGTACATGGATAGGATTCTCAGCTTGTGTAAAAAATTGCATTAAAGCTGTGTAATACAGCAGGCATAAGCTTTAAGGAAGCCATGTTTGATAATGGCTATGGATTGAAAAGCGAGGCATTTGTGGGCACATTAGCATGTCCCAGCTCAGCTTCCCAGAATGCAGTGTAATAACCGTTCTTCTCGGAATTCTGAGCTGGAAGCAGGTTTTTAAACTTGTTTTAGACATTCAAATGTGAACACAGGTGTACTATTTATTTACTATATATATATATACATATATATATATATATATTTATATTTATATTTACTCATCTATTATTTAATGTGTAGGTAGTAAATGGGAGCATGCTAAATATGCTCTATATCAAAATGGCAGGACATGTGGTGGTGAGAGGGCAACGAAAGCTGATTTTTACATTTACACTGATTTTATTATTATATTATTTTGAATGGCTGTGAATAACAGGATATGTCATTGCCATGGCCTGATTTCTCACAAGGTAAAAAGGACACATTTCTGCTTATTTTTTTAACACATGCTATGGGGCTGAAAGCATGTTCTTTGTTTGGGTGTGGGGGTAGAGGTGGGAGCTTAGGACACAATCACAGTGTTTGCATCACACGCCTATTCTGTACATACTGACATGCAGCAATATCAGTTTATTATACTAGCTCTTCCTCTCACAGCCTGCCTACCACCAAGCTCTCCTTGAGCCTCAGGTCCTGACAGCACCATAATCACTTCACTAGTTTGTTTTCCTCTACCCAGAGGTGTAGGAAGGGTGGGGCGCGGGGGGCACAGCTCCCCGGGTTGCTCCTCTTTGGAGCGACAAAAATGCCCCCACCAGCCGTTCGAGGCAGTGCCACTCCTGTGCTCCTCCCAGGCTCTCTCCTCTGACCCTGCGGAGGAGGAGCCACAAGACCCCAGCAGGCCCCATAGAAAGAAGGAGTTAAGATGGTGGGAGAGGGGGAGAGAGAGAGAGACATGGGAGGGACAGGGATGGGAGATACAGAAGGGGGAGAGGATTGGAGAGACAGAGAGGAGAGAGGATGAGAGAGACGAAGGGGGGCGATGATGGGAGAGACCAAGAGGGGAGAGACAGAGGGGGAGAGGATGGGAGAGACACAAGGGGGGAGAATGGGAGAAGCAGATAGGGTAGGGACAGAGGGGGAGATGATGGGATGACAGAGAGGGGAGATGATGGGAGAGACAGAGAGGGGAACGAACGAAAGAGACAATGGGGGAGATGATGGGAGAGGGGAGAGACAGAGGATGGGAGAGACAGAGAGGGAAGAGGATGGGAGAGACAGAGAGGAGAGAGGATGAGAGACAAAGGGGGGAGATGATGGGAGAGACAGAGAGGGGAGAGACAGAGGGGGGAGAGGATGGGAGAGACACAAGGGGGAGAATCGAAGGGACAGAGGGGAAGAGGATGGGATGACAGAGAGGGGAGATGATGGGAGAGACACAGAAGAGAACGGACAAAAGAGACAATGGGGCAGAGGATGGGAGAGATAGGGAGGGGAGAGGATGAGAGAGACAGTGAGTGGAGAGGATGGGATAGAGAGATAGGGGAAAGACAGAGAGGGAGAGGATGGGAGAGACAGAGAGGGGAGAGGATGAGAGAGACAAAGGAGGGAGATGATGGGAGAGACAGAGAGGGGTGAGGCAGAGGGGGAAAGGATGGGATAGACAGAGGGGGAAGAGGATGGAAGAGACAGAGGGAGGAGTGGATGAGAGAGACAGAGGGAGGAGAGCATGGGACAGACAGAGAGGGGAGAGGATGGGAGAGACATAAATGGGAGAGCATGAGCGAGACAAAAGGGGGAGATGATGGGAGAGACATAGAGGGGAGAGGCAGAGGGGGAGAGAATAGGATAGACAAAGGGTGGAAAGTATGGGAGAGACAGAGAGGGAAGAGGATGAGAGAGACAAAGGGGCAAGATGATGGGAGAGACAGAAAGGGGAGAGGCAGAGGGTGAGAGGATGGGAGAGACAGAGAGGGGAGAGGATGAGAGAGACAGAGGGGTGAGAGGATGGGAGAGATAGAGGGAGGAGAGGATGGGAGAGACAGAGGGGGAGATAATAGGAGGTACAGAGAGGGGAAATACCGAGGATGAGAGAGACAGAGGGAGAGAGGATGAGAGAGACGGAGAGGGAAATGGGGGGAGAGACAGAGAGGGGAGGAACAGAGGAGGAGAGAGACAGATGGGGAAAGGATGCGATAGACAGAGATGGGAGAGGATGGGAGAGACATAAAAGGGAGAGGATAAGAGTGACAAGGGGGGGGATATGGTGGGACAGACAGAGAGAGAGGGGAGAGGCAGCGGGGGGAGAGGATGGGAGAGACAGAGAGGGGGGAGGATGAGAGGGACAGAGGAGGGGAAAGATCGGAGAGACAGAGTGGGGAGAAGATGGGAGAGACAGAGGGGGAAAAGATGGGAAAGACAAATGGGAAGAGGATGGGAGAGACAAATAGGGGGAGAGGATGGGAGAAACAAAGGGGGGGGGGAATTGGGAGAGACAGAGGGGGAGAGGATAAGAGAGACAGAGAGGGGAGAGCCAGAGAGGGGAGAGGATGAGAGAGACAGAGAGGGTGGGAGAGACAGGGAAGAGAGAGAGAAGGAGGGGGGAGAGAGAGAATGGCTGAAGAGACAAGGGGAAAGGGGAGAGACGAGGTGGGAGAGAGGGGGAGGCAGATGATGGAGAGGGAGACGGGAGAGGCAAAAGAGGAGGGAGGGAGAGAAGAGGAAAAGAAGGGAGAGTGTGAAGCAGAAGATGGAGAGGCAAAATGGAGAGGGAGAAGGTAGGAAAGAGCGAGAGGAGGCGGAGAGAGATAAAGGGAGGGGAGAGAGAGTGAGGAAGAAGGGTAGAGTGAGAGAGCGGGAGAGGATATATATATATACATATATATATATATATGTGTGTGTGTAAATGGCGTTGCTCAGTCATGTCCAACTCTCCATGACCTCATGGACAACACACTGTGCTGATCCACTTGGTTTTCATGGCAGAGATACTGGAGTGGGTTGCCAGTTCTTTTTCCAGTGGGCCACCGCATACAGCTCATGGTATTCCCAGGTGGTCTCCCATCCAAGTACTGACCAGTGTGACCTCTTGGTTCCCTGCCTGGATTTGAACCTAGGATCCTGTGGTGAAACACCTGCATCCTAACCACTGGGCTACCAGGGATCCCATATATATATATGAGAAACCCATTTTTTTGTGCTGGGCCCTCCTGGGTACTCCTCTGGTGCCAACTGAAAAAAAAAATTGGGACTCCTTTTTTATGGAAGGGGGGAATTCAGCAAACTCATGGACAGAACCGGGTGGCAAAAGCTCTAACTAAGCCACTGCCTCTTCCACACAACATGCTCTGGCTCCTCTTGCCTTTAAGAGTAACTATGCTTCATATTGTGTGTGCACTAGGCATGTCAGATTTTTTTTTGTATGTGGAGTTGTTAAGTTTATGTCCTTGTCTATTTGTCCCCAATTACCTTTTCCAGCCCACTGTTTCATTTTCTTTCAGAGTAGTTGTGGAGACATCTTTACATATGTTATTTCCATATGTACTTGTACTAACTTTAATTACAATACTTCCCTTAAATTAAATAACAATTATTTTAATGCATTTGCTATATACAATATACCTCATGGAGAGTTCATAGCCCATATTAGTTCTAGTTCAAAGTGCCTTTGAAAATAAGTCCAAGTGGTGGCCATTTCCATCAGCCCAAAAAATATGTATTTTTGTTTAGGAGCCTGTGTATTATGAGCCCTCACATATTCATAGTGTTCAATAAAATATACAGCATCTGCAAAGGTATATTTATCTTATACTGTTACAATTGCTCCATTGGGAGATACTTTTGTTTTATGACAATACAAAAATACCTTCCGTACAGAACAATTATATCTGAAATTATAAGCCGCAGCGAATGTACTTGTTATATTATTTCCCCTTCAATTAGCATTTCTGAATGAACATTTCTGAAAGTGATAATAATGTATAATTCGTTTTTCATGTTTGATTTCATTCTGGCACTGTGGTAAGAAAACTTGTTTTCTGAAAATTAGCATCAATGCAAGATTAATTAAGATTTGCAAAATAGTTCAATCTAATCAAATTGTGCTGTATCAAATGGAAGAAGAGTTGTTCTGTAAAAGTAATTCTAAAATAAAAAGAAAAGGAATTCTATCCAATATTTATCTAATCAAAGTCGAATGATTTTATGGAGAAAATAAAGAAGATATTTCAAGAGAGTATACGGATAAACAAACATTACCTCACCAGTAGTTCAGGAACAATATAATGGTAATGTCAGCATCTCAATATGAGATTAAAATTAAAACTTAAAAAATGTGAAACCTATTAAAAGGCAGTTTACCTTTCTATAAGTGTTCTTCATGGTGTGAAAGAGCCCAAGATTGTATGTTAAAATGATCTTGGTCTGTTTACAAACACACTCCTGTCTGCTCCATGATTAACAACATATGCCTATACAGAGCGGTGAAGGCTCCGGGAAGACAAAAATTTATTGTTTTTCCCTGAACTTTACGAATACATGTTAAACCCCAACTATCATTTTTAGTTGATTCCAGCAGTCCTTTCCCAAATCAGATGAATTTGTGAAGGGTTAACTCTATTTATGCTTATGCTCTCTGCACAGAGCTGTTGCTGTGTATCTGTCTGGGGGCTTGTCAGAGTCTCATGTAAACAGAGATTTCATTTATTAATTTCTCTGTGAAAAACGTATTTAAAAAATTCAAAAATAATTTCAATATGTTTTTAAGAGATCTTTTCTTTGATGTGGTCCAAATTGTGCTGAATTAAGTGACCACATAATGGCATGTTGTCTCTAATTTTACCCACATCTGTAAGGAAACTTTTACATATACAAGTTGAATGTGCTCAATTTATATTATATTTTGCTTGATTATATAATGATATACTGCTTTATTGTTTTTTGCAATGTGAATGTTTTTATTATTTTCCCCATTATGTAGTTTTATCATTTATGTACAATTTCAAAATACCACCAGGAAAGAAAAATCTAAATAATAAGAACAGTTTATTCTCTCTACTCTCACTAAAAAAAATTCACTCTTCTAGTATTATATACCCACTCCATTCATGACAGATTTTTACGTCTCTTATACATCCAACACTAAGGTTTCTTGCTTTCTTTATCACATCTCTAGGTTTATATATTGTTTGGAAACCTGTGGGATTTTGAAAGCTCTGTAACCCGTTTATGAAGCTTTTTCCAGTTTGTCATCTATAAGGTATTACCCACTACAACAAACTTTTCATTAAACAAGAAAATTGTACGTAGCACCATGTATAAGTGACATGTATAAGGAATTCAGTATAAGTTATTTTACATTTAATTTATTTTTCAGTTAAACTCAGTATACAATAAACATTAAGCACATTATTATAATTGTCTCTAAAGAACAGGATGAGCTTAATGATCTGTTTAAAATAGAACTATACCTGTTAACAAATCCCAAAGCTCAATTTTCTCTTATTTTTGTAAATAACAAGAACCTATTTCTTTTTTTTATTTTAAAGATTTAAATTTTAAAGATAAGAGCCTACCACACTAGGCACACGTTCCAATAAGTTGTTTTGTACTATTAATACCAGTCAAACAGATTTTGGAGGATATATCTCAAAGGTAAATTCTGTAATTATTCACCAAATAAGTAGGTTTAGAGAAGGAAAAACAAGTCCTTGCTAATATATTTTTCTTTGCAAATCCCACTGAACAAATAAATAAAATATAGATTTTGAAAACACTTTGAATCTGGTTTGTGCCTTTCACTTACAGTCCTCTTTGGGACACACGATCCAGTCAATGACAGTTGACATCTATTGACCTTCCATTTACTGAGGACCAAGTTACATTGTACAAGCAACTAAATATTTCCGTTTTAAATAGTCTTACCTTTGTTGTCTTCACAATTCTAATGTCCTTGAAAGGGAATAGAGCTTTTTTTTTTATCGTACTTAATCTTAAAATATGCATTTACATTACATGAATACAATCTAGTTTAATATACCCACACATTGCAGCACAACCAGTTAGAAACTAAATTATAGATCAATATATTTTACCCTTTTTCCCTCAGTGGCTCAAATTTGAAATGCAAGCCATATAATTATGATTTTATATGACTGGACTGCCTCTGTTTTTAAAATTAGTATATAAGTATAACCATCTCCATTAACCAATATGGCTTTTATTAAAATTATTTGGCAATGCCATATGTACTATATAACATATAGGATCTACTACTGTATATTCTGTGATGTGTAACACTTACACTAAAATCTCAATTATCTATGATAGCAGCAGTTATCAAATATTTATGTTGACGTGTGACTTGAAAAGCAGAGGAAAATAGCTGAGGGTCTTTGAGGAGCACTTAATGGCTTTTCAGTGTCATATACAATACAATATTGTCATATAAACTACTTGTTTATTCATTTGCATTCAGGGGCATAGGAACTGGGAGGATGGGGGGGGGGGGCGACAAATCCCCCGCCCCAGATTAAATGAATAGGGGACACAAAAAAATAGCCAAATTAAACGTAATTATGCATTACTAGATTTGGCCACTAGAGGGCTATGGGGCTTTATGTCTTTCCCATGAAAGCTTTGACCCATAATATATATATATATATATATATATATATATATATATATATATATATATACTTAATAAGTTGGCATATAGACATACATTAGATATATTTATATATTAATTATTTTGTGGGGGGCCAGAGGTATTAAGCAGAGAAATGTAAAAAAAAAAAGTTCTTAAGGGGCACTGCGGCAATGGGGCCAGAGGTATTACGCAGAGAAATGTAAAAAAAAAAAGGTTTTAAGGGGCACTGTGGCAGTGGGGCCTCCCAGAGCAGGGCCACGCATGCACTGGTGGTAGACCCGCCTCTGCTTTCTGTCCTGTTAGTAGAGTTGACATATCCCCCAGATTTTTTGATTTCCAACACCCCTAGTTTCTATCCTATATATTTTTTGTAATCCCAGTTGTTGTTCTGTAGACCACCTGAATGGTGGTCCGTTGACCAGGGTTTTCAAACCTCTGCATTACAGTCATATTTTTGTTTGATGCAAGCAAAATGTATGGTTGATTTTAAACTCAAAAACAGGGACCTTCACTCTTTGCAATGTGTTAATTTTATTTTTGCCATATACTTAACCCCATGTATAGCACTATGGAATATGTTACAAATAAAAGGTAATAATAATAGTATTTTTGTGATATGACTTTTATTAGAGCAGGAACATATTATATTAAATGCTTATGCATATAAGCAATGGCCATGCTTCTATTTTCATAGTAATAAATGTTTGGATTTATGGTTTATCGTATGAAAAGATCTCTATGGTATACAGAAATATTCATCACCTTACCTTAAAAAGTGAATATTTTTATTGGTCCATTAGAAAACATGAAAATATATTTGAGATTTGGTACTCTGCTACTAAACACCTTTTTTTTTTTAATTCAGTTAAATTACATTGTTTTAAGTGGCTAAGATAAAGAACTTGTTTTTGCTATTCAAGACAATAGAAACTGCTGTGATACAGTTAGAACTTCTTTACAACACATAGAATGGAAAAACTATTCTCCAAATTAGGATAGGCAAAACAGGTACCCAACCGAGAAGCCATGGGCAACAGTCATCCATATATCAGTGGCAAATTTTAAAATGCCTTATGTATAGGAAATTTGCCTAAAATAACGACTCTGCTTATACATGAGCCTCATGGTTCAACCCTGAATCATTATACAAAAATAACTTGCCACAGTTCTGACTGTTCCCAACTTGTATTTGTTTTGTTTTTTTAATTACTTTCATGTGAAAATGACTGAATTTCTAGAATGAGCAAAATATTAAAATTCAATATTATGTGAATTGTCATCTACGGAGCTATTAATCTCAAAAAGTATTGCTTGACAAATTGAAGATTAGTAACAATAAAGAACCAAACACAATAGGAACTATATTTCCAGACAAGCTTTTTGATGTTAATGTTAATTTTTTTAACTACTAAAATTAAAGCTATATTTTGTTTTTGAATATTTTTTATTATATATGTATGTATATATATAATTATGTATATATATATATATATATATATATATATATATATGTGTGTGTGTCTGTCTATCTATCTATCTATATGTACGTATATATATATATATATATATATATATATATATATACATACAATGGATATTACATTTCAAGTACTTTTTATCCCATTTAAGTTGCTAATGTGTTAAGTAATTTGTGACGTATATAACAAACTAAAAGCATTAACAGCAATGTAATAGGATAAATATAATAGCATGGTAAGAGAAAATCTCAGTTTTAGCAGTTTTTTTTAGTTCAAACTGACCTGACATCTTCCTGTATAAGGAACAAAAAAGAGAGCGAGTAGGAAATGCAAGTTTACTTGTGACTTCCTTACTATGGGGAAAGTCAAATGCTAAAACCTTATTTTACTTATCCAATGATTTACCAAATCTACCTCATCCATGTCTCTGCTTCCCTGCAGTCCCGAATAGATTTAAAAAATTCAGCGCACAACTCATCTGTCTCCAATCCAGCAGGAAGTGGTGATAACCTCCAATATGGAAGTCATCAGGCACAAGTAGAGTCCGCTAAAATTAAGTTTTTCTCTAAAATTCTTTTATGCTTATGGTTTACACAGCTATTAACCTTGAACTTGTTATACGTACTTCACAAATGCAAATTTCCATAAACTACAGAATAGAAACAGAAATATCAGTTACCGCAAGTAAGACACTATGATGAAATAATTGCAATTCCAGTTTATTTCTAGGAACTCAATCACTAATGTGGTCAGCTAATTGATCATTAATGGGTTTTCTATATATGGTTAACCTTTGAATACATTTGTTGATTTTCAGCTTGTTAATAATGTCACTCCATGCTTTAAAATATTCAGTGGTCATGAGCTTTGCGAGATCGTATCCGCCTCTACATGGTCTTTATCCCAAAATAATTGATGATCTTTTTCTGTAAAAAATTAAATTTGGAGTTATATTTAGAAACTTCAGAGGTTCGGTGGGTTAACAATTTTTTTAATGAGAAATACAAAACAAGAGTGAACGCTATGATAGAAATATTGCATTTATTCCTAAAAAAAGCCAAAGGAAGACAACAATAAAAATTTAGATTTTTAATTTGACATCTATATCTCAGCGGTTGTTTTATATATTCAAGGTATTTGTTAAATGATAATGTCAAATGGTCTACAGACCTTTCATCTATTATATACACAATTCCCTTTAACCTTGACATACAGTATGTGCTTTGATATTGCGCTACACGGTTGGAGGTAGGAAGATGCCTTGTCCACTTTGCTTCCGAGACAAATATTCCTTGTGTGCATATATACAAGACTAATGTACTACAAAACATAGGCGTTCTCTCAAAGAAAAACCAAAGCAAAATAGTATTTTATTAATAAAATCTTGGCGTCTTCCAATATTTTGCACATGCTTTAATATAATTGGTGAATTGTAATTTCATTTATGTATCAAATAACAATATCTACAGTGAAACATTTAAAACTATCCCTTGACCATGAATCTACTGCAGGGATGACTAAACATAATATCATGTATGACATCACATCATTAATTCAAATATTTTGGTACCTGAGATCCTTCAGAATACTAAATTTTGTAGTAATAGTTAATGTCAAGCTATATTGTGGCCTAACATCATGACATTATAGGCTTATCGGATAAAAGGCACCCTTAGACTGAAAGTACGTCCAATTAAGAACAATTGTATGGTGCAGGGGAGTTGAGGGTCTCAAGGACATATATATGAACCAATTTATTGCAATGCATCAATATATATTATTTGTGTTGAGGTACATAGCTTAAGAAGTAAGTGTGTGAGTGAATGCCAAGGGTAGTGGACTGGTCTGTGTCCACTCAACCAGTTGACATTTTTGCTACAGTATGTTCGGACCAGCTTTTCAAAAGCAAACAGACGGCATCTATTATAGACATTGATCAAACCAATGGAATCTGCTTTCAAAGCTTCTTAGTGTGCGGCAGTTCCACCTCCTTTTTATATCCAGCAATGTGGCTGAAAACAGAAGGCTCAACCCCATTTTACCAATATGGCATCTGTGGGGTTTGCAACCTTTGCCAGTTACTGAGAAGGTCAATACAGAGGATACTGTCCCTTGAACTCTTCCTGAGACCAACAAAGGCTTACCAATATTTACAAATCGAGAGCATTTAGAGACAATCTTTTGTAATACATATAACAAGGAATGCCCAGATACTATTTTATTGAAAAAAGAAATTATACATCCACCCAAGTGTACCCCTCTTTAGTCAAGCATTCCCAAAAATATAATTTTATTCATGCAGGTAGCTGCTGCACTAAAAATATTCCTTTTTTTTAAATAAAATTATGAATAAAAAATTTACAATTTAAATTAAACCATTGTCTCAGTTCAATTTAAGCATCCCAGCAACAAAGCAAAATGTTGGAACTGAATGACAAACAAAAGGAATTTCCATGAATTAATATTTGCTTTTGATTAATTCCATGTTTTGTATCTTTGTGTGTTAATAATGCATACCAGTTTTACAAAGTGCATGCGTTTAATTTTTTTTTTTTGAACTGGCAAGCTAGAAAGATCCATTTGTATTCATTTATTTTAATCAATCTATCTAGTATTAAAAAACTTATCATGATATATCCGGCATACAAACTGCCTAATGCACATGCTTACGTTTGACAAGAAAGAAAATAAAAGTAACTAAAAATAAATAAATTTGTTTATTATATTATTTTTTTTTCTTTCTCTGTGAACCATCTAGAGATCAAAAAGCAATACAATTGCTTCAAGAAAATAATACCTGATATTATAATTTTGTCACAATGCACTAGTTGGGATTGCACAGACACTCGTACACATACCCGTGACCTCCTCCTTTTTTTTTTTTTAATAAAACAAAAAGTTCATTAGGTTCGGAAGTGCAAGCGGCACACAAATGCCCCCGTCTTGTGTGCAACTTTGGATTTGGTACCCACTTTATATCAATAAGACATGAAATCTTCTAAAATCCGCTCAGGGGGTAATGTAAGGCATACCTTGCTGGAGTAATAATAATCCATGCTTCATGCTCAGTTATGAGTCTCAGAGAAGGAAGGCTATATGTTGTTGTTTTTTTTAATTTTGCCTCTCCCTTTCCCGTTTCATAAAATGAGACTGAAAGGACAGAGAGAGACAGGATGGTGACCCCACAAAAAAATGAGGCGCCTCTTAAATAGACTTTCGCCTTTTCATTAGCCTGTGGTTATCTGTAAAGCTGTGTAACCCAGGTGAGATAGAGCTAATGGGAGAGGGGAAGAGACTGTTTTTTAATGTGCTTGGTGAGATTTCTTCAATCTTGTAGGATATAGAATGAAAGTACTGAGGGTTCAGCTTGGTACTGAATGAATTTTGGTGGGGTGCCACCCGGCTGGTGTATTCATGGGATCTGTAACACATGCAGGAACAAACTGACTGAAGGTCTGTTACTTCGGCCTTGTACCGCGGCCGACCATGTTGTGAGTCTTCTTGGATATGTATTATCATGCTGTTGCGGTTTCCTGCTAGAGACGCACGCTCTTCTGCATCTCTTCTTTCATCCTCACTGTTCATGGTCAAGAACCTGAGAACAACTAAGTTTAGGAATGCCCCAATAACTGTCAATCCTACTAAAATGTACATAAAGCTAAACGCCACATATAATGGCTTCTTTTGGAGGGCTCTGTTTTTCTGCAGTGCCACATAGTCTCCAAAACCTATTGTCGTTAAAGTTATAAAGCAATAATAATAAGACTGGAAAAAGCTCCAGTCCTCATAGTGGGAAAAGGCAGCAGCTCCAATGCAAAGGGTGCCCATACAGGAAAAAAAGCCCACGGTCACCATGTTCTCCATTGAGACATCCGTACTCCGCATCCCACAGCATTTCTTGATCCGTTTCAGGAGGTACTTTACAAAGGTATTCATTCGCTCACCAAGGCTCTGGAACATCACCAGCGTGAGAGGGATTCCCAGGACTGCATAGAACATGCAAAAAGCCTTTCCTGCGTCCGTGCCTGGAGCCGCATGCCCGTAACCTGTACAAAAAAACAGATTAATATTACAAGGCAAATCTTCAAAAATAAGTAAAAAATTGTTCATCAACATCATCGCTTAAAGCACCACTGTGGTCATATTTTTTAAACATACTTTTGTATAGACATACACTTGAAACAAGCTAAATGTTTTTAAAATGTAAAATAAAACTAATACTACCTCTAATTTACTATTTTTATCTTTAGATTGTAAGTCTGTGAGTTTTCAATCTTGCAAGGTGCTATGGGGGAAAGCTCCTTGGACACCAGATTCTAAACTCAGACATGGCCCTACATCCTTTGCAACGTGTTAATACTGCTAATGTTTTTTGCCTTTAACTTAACCCTTATATAGCGCTATGGACTACTGGTACCTGGTACAGTTAGCAACAAGAAATGTGCAGATTCAAATAGCAGACAATTAGCACCCATTACATTTTCAAAGTAGATTGTAATATATCTTCAGCAAAATGATCTGCCATATGTCTAGATTTCAGTAATGATTGAACTATTCCATAACTCACAATTAATTTGGCCCTATTATTTGTATATGAGAATTCATTCAACTGACAATACAGCTTCACTTCTTGATTTACGTTGTGAGGTTGGTGAAATAAAATCCTGTTTGGCTCGAGCTTTATGTAGATATATCAGCCATTGTATCAGCCATTACAGATTTATACTATTGACTTGTTGGTCAGGTTTGTGATAGGGAAACATCAATATATCAGGGTAATCTACTGAGATTAATAGTTAATGTTAATGATTCCAAAACTTAACATATAGAACATGGACATATATAGGTTTTATATTGTCCTAGGCCATTCAGATTTGGGTTCCCCCATGGCTAACTTGGTGCTCCTATGATAGTTTATAATATATACATATATATTGTGTCAAAAAGTGTCAGGAACACTTACAGATAGAATTATCACTGCATATAGACATTTCTGTGCATATACAAACATATTTCAATGTACTGCATTGCCCCCATGAAAATGTTCTGCCCTAGGCCTGGTCCTTGTGAACCTAGGCAGAAACACACCCCTATCATAGAAAAAGCCAATATTTCTGATAGATAGGTATAGATAGATAGATAGATAGATAGATAGATAGATAAACAGATAGACAGATAGACAGATAGATAGATAGATAGATAGATAGATAGATAGATAGATAGATAGATAGATAGATAGATAGATAGATAGATAGATTTGGAATTATTTAGCAAACAGGAATCACATATGTTCTATATATCCTGTGAAATACTGAAAATACAACTTGAATGACTCATGACTCATGAAACTAACTATAGTTTTTGTAACATGACGTGGGCTTAATATTTTCTTAATAGCTATTATGCCAGGGGCATTGTGATAACTAAAATATAGTGTGCACCATGTCAGTAATAGCTATATAAATGCTAAACAGTCATTTCCAGCTATGATGTTTATTAACAATATCTTGAACTACTTGTAAATGATACCGTACTGTTAGACATTTAACAAAGTAAAGTACACAGAGATGTATTTATGTATTATATGTCATTCTGCCATTTGGATAACCTTCTCCCAAACCATTCTGGTTATCTGAGGCCAAGCTACTGAGCAAAGCAACCCCTGTGTAAAACTATCTGCCCCCTCCCCACCCCACCTCTCTTTGTTCTCTCTATTTTTTGGCCTCCTAGTCATTATTCATCCCCTTCTGCATTGCTACCTTGTCGTGGTGATGGGCTACATCCTCCATACCCACCCAGTATGGCAATGTTAATTCTTTGGGATTGTATTGGCAAATGACCTTGAAAATGTGATGTTGACCAGGCATAAACTCATCACTCATCTCTATACTTTCATCTCTCCTACTCTTCCAGTCATTTTGAAATGGGTGTATATTTATTGTTGTTGTTGTTCAGTCTTTCAGTCATGTCCAACTCTCAATGACCCTATTAATCTCAGCACTCCAGGCACATCTTTATGTCTCTGATCGTGCTTACCCGTAATGTTTTCATGGTATAAATACTGGAATGGGTTGACAGTCCCTTCTCCATTGGACCTCAATTTCTCTGACCTCACTGCAATGACTATCCATCTTGGTTGATCTTACATGGTATAGGTCATAGCTTCGTTAAGGTACACAAACCCCTTCAACTCAACAAGGTAGTATATTCATTAACAAAAAATAAAATAAAAAAAAAACTGTAAACAGACAGCTTCCTTCACATGGTAGAAGATGTTTAGCCCCGGATGCACCTTCCATAGGTTGTCCTCTTCTAGTCACCTTTACCCCTTCTGCTCTTTTTCCTCCCTCTCCTCCTTCTCTGCCCTTTTCTTCCTCATCAGTTTCTCTTTTACTTCCTTTTTTCTTGCACCTATTTTAATCACAAGCTGAAAAACAAATTCCTGCTGCCCCTTCAAATTTGCCTCCCTAGGCATGAACCTAGTTGCCACAGCCGTATATCCTTCCCTTTCAAAAAAATAAATAAAATCTCTATTGAATCCAGCACTACTTCATTTTGCAAACCAGTTTGAAATATTACTTTGAACCAACATAGGGTTAAACATTTATTTAATTACTTTTAGCCTGTTTTACTGTCACTGCGCCATGTTCTTCCCTAATAATGTGAATATCTGACACAAGTTATTTACAGTTATTACGAAATTGCTAATTAAAACATTAAGTGAATCTCCCCACCAGGAGGGTAACCGCCTCAATGTATATTAGGATTCAAACATCCATATATATAAAGGCAAAATAATGCTAATACAGAAGTAATGTAATCATCAAATTACATAAAAAGAAACGAAAAAATAACTTCCTACGTAACCAGCATATACGTCCAATGGTACTATTAATGATATGTATACATCAGAATCAAAAATACTTTTGCTTATTGATTAAAAACTCACTTTTATTGAAACATTTAAAACAGAATTCATATTAAAATCTGTTGTATAAAATTAAAGTCTTACAGGCTGTCTCACATGTTATATATGCAGACAATGATATTATTTGTATACATGTCACAAATTACCATGTATGTAATCAATTCATTTATATAAATTATGAGATAATATCCAGTATTTATTCCATCCTCAAAAAGAAAGTGCCAGATGCAAATTTGTACAATAATTAAAGTGTCTGTTGCTAGTATAGTTATCTACAATATATAATTGACTATATTAGTCATAAACAACAAGCATTGTAAACTTTTTTTATAGCACATGGAAAACCTACATATTATACCGGTAACTGCAGTATAAAAATATATTTTGAAATGCTAAGAGCAATAATATAAATCCCATTCTTGTGCACCCTATATTTGTAGCGGTTATAGTAACCCACCAATTGTTCCCTATAGTATGATGTCAACCACTGGTAGAAGCTTAAGGGCGAAACGTGCGCATTAGCTGCATCCTACAGGCTATCCCTGGAAAGTGACATCATCAGTATGTTCGGAAGGGAGTGAAGCAGTTTCCATAAGATACAAACAATTTATCCATCCAGCATTGTAAGTGTATGCATATATTTATATATTGTTGTTTTTGCTGCCAAATTCTATGTACTGATTTTTGCCTACTATAACGGACAGCCCATAGAATATTAGATACATATAATGTATATTTGCACTGAATTTAGGTGATTGTTATTCTATATATTTATTAGAGATAGCAGCACAGTGTAGTTTAGTTTGTCTCTTGTAGGCAGTTTAGGGGGGTAAGTGGCAGATCCTCACAGGTGCCAAAATGATTTAGTTTTTTTTTTTCAGAGGTGAGGTTTCTTATTTTTACTTTTCTTTTTTTTTTTCTTTTTTTTTTACAGATAGGGGAGCAGAGTAGTTGACATCATACTATAGTGAACAATTGATGGGTTCAAAGTACTGCTACAAATAGAGGGTGCAGACAAATGGGATTTATATTATTGCACATAGCATTTCAAAATATATGTTTATAGTGAGGTTACCGGTAGGATATGTAGGTTTTCAATGTGCGATAAAAAAATGTTAACTATGCTTGTGGTTTATGACTAACATAGTCAATTATATATTGTAGATAATTATACTATCACCAGACACTTTAATTATTGCACAAATTTGCATATGACACTTTCTTTTTGAGGATGGAATAATTACTGGATATTATCTCATAATTTATATAAATCAATTGATTACATACATGGGGCCTCATTCTATTAGCGGCCGTAAATCGGCCGTAAGGCTGCGATTCCTTGCGGGGGTTCAGTTAACTCGCGATTCTATTATACGGCCCCGCAAGGATCTCCTTTTACGGCCGGCCGCATATCTTGGAACCGGCCGTAATCTCAGAAATATAAAAACTCAAAAATAAATTCAAGCCTGCACTGTACAGCTCTGTAAATGCTAGGGATCATATTGGGGGACATGAGGATTAATAGTAACCCACTCTCAAGCTTGCACATCAGCCCAAACCCGAGTTCAAATTAACTGTTTATTTTCCGGCTGCGGCGTGGGCGGGTCTGAAGTGCTCCAAGCCCTCTGGACTTTTTACATGGATATTTTACGGATATTAAAAATAAAATATTTTACGGATTTGAGTACAGGATAATTATGTGCTATTTTTTCTAACACCTAAAATCCCTTTATAGTCTTCGCAAAGTGCAGGATGGCTTTATTTGAGCTATTTTATGTGCTTAATTGGTGCTAGCGAGACCTCTTTCCTGCAAGTAAGCTGCGTCTCGCTTTTAGCCTTGCAGAGAGGTTTCCCGGAGCAATTGAATTGCAAAACTCTTGCGGCCGTTTTAGATCAAAGGCTTTCCTCTGGCGCGAGCGGCCGCAAGAGATAGCAAGGCACCGGCCGCAAGCCTGCCGGAGCCTCCGGCCGAAAGGGAATAGAATAGCCGAATAGCTTGCGGCCGGTCCTTGCGGCCCCGCAACGGCTGCGGCCGCTAATAGAATGAGGCCCATGGTGATTTGTGACATGTATACAAATAATATCATTGTCTGCATATATAACATATGAGACAACCTGTAAGATTTTAATTTTATACAACAGATTTTAATATGGATTCTGTTTTAAGTGTTTCAATAAACGTGAGTTTTTAATTAATAAGCAAAAGTATTTTTGATTCTGAGGTATACACATCATCAATAGTACCATTGGATGTATATGCTGGTTACATAGGAAGTTATTTTTTCTTTATATCATTTAAGGAGTTCATAGTGTCTCTTAAGTAATAAATAGAATCTAAAACCATGTCATTAATAAGCACGAATACCATCCTGATGGATTTTACCAAAATGATTTAAGGTACAAATATATGTCTTTCTATATCTACCATTATATATCTATCTGCCATGAAAACCTCAAGGATCACAGAGAGTCAGACATGACTGAAAAACTGAATTACACACATATATATGTATCGCTCTCTTGCCCACCATATATTAAATGATTGTTGTGGTGAACTATCTACTCAAAATATCCACAACACAATCTAAGGATCCCACCCCACACTGATAATAGGCAGTAAACTTGAAATGGCTGTATGTGGGTGGGATTCCTGGCTTGTGCATAATCCAAACTTAGCTTTGCTCAAAGCTGTTTGATACAGCGGGCATATGCTTAAGGGAAGCCATGTTTCATATGGTAATGGATTGCAAGAGCATACATAGCCTTTGTGGGCACATTTGCATGTCCCTGCCAAGGTTCCCAGAATGCAGTGTAATAACTGTATTTCTCAGAATTATTTTAGACATTCAAATGTAAACACAAATGTACTATTTGTTTACAATATATATTTATATATATATATATATATATATATATATATATATATTTGTAATCCATCTATTTATCCATGGAATAGTCACAAAAATGTCTATATGTACAGAATATTTTGTGTACCTAGTTACACAGACACATATACATATATATTACATATATATATATATATACATATATATATATATATATATATATGTGTATAGATAAATACAGCCCATAGATAGATAGATAGATAGATAGATAGATAGATAGATAGATAGATAGATAGATAGATTGATTTAATACTACATAAATATTTTGCCTTTCTGCAAACACATTTTTTTACGTATTTTACTCTTTCACATTATATTATCTATTTCATAGTGACGCATAGATCTCTTACTCATCCTGCCATGAACTTTTCACTGGATATAAAGAAATGACATAATTACAAATGTACAAATACAAAGAGATTATGCATCGTACATAATACATCGTATGTGTCACCACCAATGGTAGTATTGTAATTATCAGTATTATCTGAAGGCTGCACGGCTTATACTGACATAATAGGTCAAAAATACATGTCATTTTTTATTCAAAATTACCAAAATAGAATTATTTAATTACATCCTTTAGTAAATTAGAATATACTGTATGGTGAGTTCATTGATTGATATTATAATAATCTCTTATTCTTGTAGAATTCACAAGATTAATGTTTTTGACCAGGCTGCCAGGGGTAAAATTTCATATTTTGTATCATATTCATTTAAAAGAGAAGGTAAAACGAGTTCTGCAGGGGGTTACAAATTTTACTTTAAAGGGTCACTGTAGAATTGTATGTTAGTGTTTTCTCCCCAGTGCCTTAAAGGGACGCTTCAGGCAAAATATGTTTATTTTATATATGTTTGTTAAAATATTTAATGAGGTGACAATTCATTTTTTCACTGGAGTTGTCATGTAGTAACAGTTTTCACCCTTTTCAAATGGCCCGCGTTTCTTCCAGTTTTCTGTCATATAAGCTTCCAGAAGGTAAGAATTTGTTACTCTGGAGACCTAAAGTAACACCCAAAGGGGAATAGGCTTCACACTACCAATGTCTTGCATTGTGTGTCTGAGCAGCAAGAGACACTGGTAATGTAGAACCTCTTGGGCTTGGCCTTAGGTTATAGCTGTGAAACATGGCATCATCCATGAGAGAGAAAAGGACAAAATTGGGATATCATGAAACTGTAACTCTGGAGTAGGGGGGGGCAAGTTCAGTCCCGGAGGGCCACACACATGTCTGGATTTGATGATATCCCTGCTGTGCACACATATGCACAGAAGCATATCTTCAAATCCAGGCTCTGACATTGTCTTCAAAGTGAAGCATACATTTTATATGACAAATACTTTGAGGTCTATAAAATTAAGTCACTTAGTTGAAACATTTGAAATACTATGATTTCCTATTTGTTATGTGATATTTTTATATTTTTGCCAATTTATATATTTTTTATAATAAGTAACATATAATTAAACTGTATATTAAGGCCTTTCGTGACAATTGCATTTTCCTTTGATAAATATTTAACTCAACTGTATGCCTCCATTAACTTAACTAACTCCCTATGATTTCCTAAGTGTTCATGAATAAATCAGAGCCAGATATTTTATGTACTTTTATGACTGCTCTTGTTGGACTCGCCTTCTCACTTTTGATGACATAATTCTTCACCCCAATAATACATTTCAACCTTTTCACATGGAGTTAGTATATCTGACCCCCCCCCCCCCCCACACACACACACACACACACACACAATGTATGGGCCTTATGCTAATCCATGAAAAAACAATAGTGAGTGCCGTAGCAGCACTGTAAATCCTACCTATCTATGTTAATCGCCCATCTAAAATATTACAAGCAAACTGCTACGGGTCACTGCTCCAAGTGAACTTCATGACACAGACGAAAAGCAAGGCTTAAATCTCCATTGAGTTTTGCAATGGCAATAAATTACGAGTTACTCTGTTAGACTTTGACACTCAAACCCTATGCTAATAGAATTTTACAGATTGCTCGCAAATCAGGGCACTGCCGTAACAGCAAAAAGCAGAAGAAAGATTTCCCTGTACCAGAGACTACTCGCAACTGGTTTTAAAACCCTTGCAGACTCCCCAGAAGCATTTAAAGTGACAGTATAGCACAAAAAAACACTACAAAATGATGCAATGGCAACATTATGTGACACATAACAATCAAAAATATGACGTGCTCGTATTAAGCCAGTTTTATGATACAAAATCCAGGGTAACAAACAACCCAGTACTCAAGGGGTTAATACATGTCCCAAAATCACGTTGCCAAGGAACAAAAGCTCTATAACTATATCATATTTTAACACAAAATAAACATATTTTGACTGATTGAAGCTATAAATATAATTGTCACATCTTTTTAATATCAAAATATATTAATAAATAAAAAATAATGACTTATATATATATATATATATATATATATATATCTGCAGCAGATAGTTACGGGCAGTTCTTACTGCACTTCCCACTTATTATGAGGGTTGTGACGTTCGCATTCCCTATTGTCTTCTACAGACCTGTCTCATCCGTAAAGCTTGGTCTGGCTGCACCCTGCACAGAAATCTGTTGCAACTAAGGCAGGATTTACGGCTGTTGGCTGAGCGCCCTAATGAGGGGGAGCTAAAGTTTAGAATACCATTGTAACTTTAGAAGAAGAAGCTTCCACAGGCGATTTACGGCTATACCGCAGTTTACATTGTCCGGTTAACATAGGGCTCATATTCTGTACTGCTAGGCTATATCAGCAGCCTCTATAAGTACTATTTTATTATAATTATTAGATGTATATATGAATGTTTTTTTTGTTTATTATGAGTGCCCCCTTTTGTGGATCATTTTACACCATATGGTCCACAGTAAATCCGGCAATGGAACATTTCTGCAGTCACCCTATGTGCTCTGTACCATCAGTTATTGCCAAAAAAATTGATGATGGTCATGAACTTTTGTAGTCACTGGGTTTTGTTGTGTCAGATTGATAAAAATACACCCAGATGATCAACGTCTCAGAAAGCGATGTAATTAAGACCAAATGGAATGCTCTATTCATAAGCAGATCATTAAAAAATTATATATTTAAAAAAAAGTTTTTTATGTCCACAGCTGCTAATGTTGTTAGTTTGTTATATACTTCACAAAGTAGGCTTTTTTCTTGAACTAAAATGATCATTTAACTTTGGTCCATGTCAGGTTATCTTTATTAAAAGGCTACGGAAGGTTTCATGGTTTTATTATGTACCGTATATAATATACATTTGTATCCATTTACTTTTATGTACTTTATTTTATTAACAAGTGCTCATAAGTGCTGTTTTTACTGCCTAAAATCAAACAAATAGTCCCTGTATGGGTCTACCCTCTGAAGCTTATGCAGACACAGACTCTGTAAGGCTGGATGTGCAGTGTAGTGTGTAGTCCCTAGCCTATCAGGGACCATGTCTCATCAGCACATTACTGAGAGATGGTCACTGATTAGTTAGTATGAGACACAGAGTCTATCTTCATGAGCTGCAGAGGGTAGACCCTTACAGGGACTATTTGTTTGTTTTTAGGCAGTAAAAACAGAACGGATAAGGACTTCTTAATAAAAACAAAGCACATAAAAGTAAATAGATACAAAGGTATATTATATACATAATAATATCAAGGAACCTTCCATGTCCATATAATGATATCTGAAAGCTTCACCTATCACATAGAGTGATGTCGCGAACATCACATTTTCGGTTCGCGAACATCGGACACGAACTTCAATCAAATGTTCGCGAACGGGCAAACCCGGCGAACCGCCATAGACTTCAATGGGCAGGCGAATTTCAAAACCCACAGGGACTCTTTCTGGTCACAATAGTGATGGGAAAGTTGTTTCAAGGAGACTAACACCTGGACTGTGCATGCCGGAGGGGGATCCATGGCAAAACTCCCACGGAAAATTACATAGTTGATGCAGAGTCTGGTTTTAAGCCATAAAGGGCATAAATCACCTAACATTCGTAAATTGTGTTTGGAATAACATGCTTTAAAACATCAGGTATGATGTTGTATCGATCAGGTAGTGTAAGGGTTACACCCGCTTCACAGTAACAGACCAATATCCCCGTTTAATGCTCCGCAAACAACCGCAAACAGTCCCTTTGCACAACCGCAAACTCCCCATTTGCACAAGGTTGGATACCAAGCTAGCCATGTCCCGTTCCTTGTCCTCACTGATGTCATTGAAGGTCTCTTCCTCCACCCAGCCACCAAGGGTCCCCAAAAGGTGACAACAAGCCCCCTGGGACGCCTGCTGTGTTTGGTCTTCCACCTCCTCAAAGCCACCTTCCTCCTCTGACTCCTCTTCTTCAGACTCCTCTCTCTGCATTGCCTCTGTCTGCGTTATTATAAGGTGTATTGTTAAGTAGTACTATTCCTATCGGTTTAATCCCTGTTACGTCCACTATTAGGGGACGTGTATATGGCATTGTTTTTTGAGACAGGGAAATGAAAAAAGATGCTTGGTCGGACCTCCTACTTCCAATTTGGGGCACTGCGCGTGCACTCTAAGGTGCCACCAGATATGAGTGTCACAGTGCACTGGCAAAAGTTGTCAGAGTAGGCGCTGTAGGCCTCACACACACGCCTGTAGGCAGGCAACTGATATTCAATCGATTACAGTCAAAAAAGTGTTGTTTTATGTCACTGTACACTACGGTTGCACCAGATATGACGTATCACTGTGCACTGGCAAAAGTTGGCAGAGTAGATGCAATAGGCTTCACACACCTGCCTGTAGGCAGGCAATTGCTATTCAATCTATTACAGTCAAAAAAGTGTTGTTTTATGTCACTGAGCACAATATAAGCTGTGAGCCTGACACAGGCAGGCAACTGAAATTAAATTACAGGAAAAAAATAGTTGTTTTCAATGTATGTTACACCACCAGGTATGAGTAGTGAAAATAAGCACAATATAAGCTGTTAGGTGTTAGCCTGTCACACACACACGCTGGCAGGCAGGCATAGATTACACACAAAAAATGATAAAATAAAATAAATGATGTTCAAAGTTTCCTCAATGATAAAGTATAGGGGGCAAACCGAAAAGCGCATGTGTTCGCCGTTTGTGGCGGACGCGAACATGCGGAAATCGCTGCGAATAGTTCTCCGGCGAATTGTTCGGGACATCACTAATCACATATAATAGTTATCAAACTGTGATTCATCATCAAAAGCTTTACATTGTGTAGCAAACAGCATTGCCATGGCTTCAAATGTTATTGCCCCGTCATTTTTGACGGGCAAGTCGCTAGTCACTAATATAGTTTCTAAAAAGTGTGTTACGCTCCAGTGGGACTGAATGCACAGTATTGGAACTGTTTGTATGGATTCTGTTCATGCCACACTGAGGGGGAAGAAACACGGGAGGGAGGGGGTGGGAAAGAGACACAGGGAAAGAGACACAGGGAGAGGGGGGAAAGAGACAAAGAGGAGGGGGGGGGGGAAGAGACACAGGGGAGATACAAAGGGAGAGGGGTAAAGAGACAAAGATGAGGGGGAAAGAGACACAGGGGAGAGAGGGGGCAGGAAAGAGACACACGGAAAGAGACACGGGGGAGAGACACAGGGAAAGAGACACGGGGGAGAGACACATGGAGAGGGGGGAAAGAGACAAAGAGGAGGGGGGAAGAGACACAGGGGAGATACACAGGGAGAGGGGGGAAAGAGACAAAGAGGAGGGGGGGAAGAGACACAGGGGAGAGAGGGGGCGGGAAAGAGACACAGGGAAAGAGACACGGGGGAGGGACACAGGGAGGGGGGGAGACAAAGAGGAGGGGGGGGTAAGAGACACAGGGGAGAGACACAGGGAGAGGGGGGAAAGAGACAAAGAGGAGGGGGGAAGAGACACAGGGGAGAGAGGGGGCTGGAAAGAGACACAGGGGAAAGAGATTAAGGGGAGGTGGGAGAGGCACAGGGGAGGGATGGGGAAGAGAGACAGGGGAGGTATGGGGTGGAAGAGACACATGGGTGGGGGTAAAGAGACACAGGGGAGGGAGGGTGAAGAGACACACGGGAGGGAGGGGGAGAATGACACAGGGGAGGGAGGGGGAAGAGACACAGGGGGGGTAGGGGGTGGAAAAGACACATGGGTGGGGGGAAAGAGACACAGGGGAGGGAGGGTGGAAGAGACACAGGGGAGGGAGGGGTAGAAAGACACAGGAGGGGGGAAGACACAGGGGAGGGAGGGATGGAAGATAATATACCGTCATTTATGATGGGTACACGACTAGTTTATAAATAATCCATGTACTAATGATCCTTTCTGTGCGTGAGCATATTCACATTTGTAATGGTTATTACTGCCGGTATATATAGCTCCTCTCAATCTTCTCTATGTGCCCCTCAGATATGAAGAGGTCGAGCAGAAAGCGCATTATCTCCCAACACCTAAACAACACTGACAGTCCATTTAATGTAATGCTATTAATAAGAGTCGTCATTCAGACATTGTGTAAAAATAGCTGCAGAAGTTATTTATTCAATATATATATATAAGATTGCAGTCATACATTTAAAATATACAATTTTGAAGAATTGCAATGAGCTTGGCAGAGCTCAGAGGGGCACTGATGGGCCTGGCGTGCAGCGGTCCATAGGATCACAGAGAGTCGGACACAACTGAAAGACTAACCCATTTTGAAGAATTATACTTGAAAATATGGAAATGGTATTTGCAATGTCAATAAGTAATGCAGTCATTAACGTATTTGTAAATGCAATGGAAGCTGCCATTTCAGTTTCTACTGATCTACTTCCTGAAGTGGGAGGAGACTTTCACTGTGCAGGAAGCTAATATCTGCCCAATGGGGAAGATTAAACTTTCAGTATTTTCATTGTGACTAATGGAAAGCTCATTACTTTACAAGACTAGACACAAGCTGCAAAGTAGGGAAAATGGACTAAATTATAATTTTACATAAAAACAAAAAATGTAAAATCTGTTTAAGATTTACACAATTAATTTACTTGATTTTACTATACTATACATATAATATTTAATTAAAGCCTAAAGAAA
This sequence comes from Discoglossus pictus, assembly GCA_027410445.1. Taxonomy (NCBI): domain Eukaryota; kingdom Metazoa; phylum Chordata; class Amphibia; order Anura; family Alytidae; genus Discoglossus; species Discoglossus pictus. Next base: position 19,970,957 of record CM050166.1, on the reverse strand, counting down.
TATGGAAGTGTTCTGGATTTTACTAGTTATATAATATCTCTGTGTATCTATTTACTTTTATGTACTTTATTTTATTAAGAAGCGCTTATTTACTGACAGAAATCAAACAAATAGTCCCTGTCTAGGTCTGCCCACTGCAGTGTATGCAAACACAGACTCTGTAGGGCTGGATGTGCAGTGTAGTGCCCTATCAGGGGCCATATCGCAACAGCTAAATGTTGATTGGTTAGTATGAGACACTGCACAGCAAGTACTGCAGAGTCTGTGTCTGTATACGCTGCAGTGGGCAGACCCATGTAAGGACTATTTGTTTGATTTTAGGCAGAGCTTATAAGCATGACTTAATAAAATAAATAAAGGTAAAAAGATACACAGGGATATTATATACCTAGTAAAATCCAGAAAACTTCCAATTAAATGTTTTGATTTGATGACATTTACTACCACACAAGCTGGGAACCGGCCCCACGCTGATGAGAGGCAGTAAGCTTGAAACAGCTGTCTGTGGGTAGGTTTGCTGCCTTGTGCATATTCCATCCTGGGCTTTGTTTAAAGCTGTGTAATACAGCAGGCATATGCTTAAAAGGAGCTATGTTTGAAATGGTATTGGATTAAAGAGTGAAGCCTTTGTGGGTACATTTGCATGTCCCTGCCCAGGTTCCCAGAATGCAGTGCAATAACTGTATTTACTGGAATTCTGAGCAGGAAAAAAGTTCTTTAACTTATTTTAGATGTTCAAATGTGAGCACAAATGTATTATTTACTATCTATCTATCTATCTATCTATTTGTCTATCTATCATTTTAAATAAAGATATAAATATATATATATATATATATATATATATATATATATATATTTGTTTTTTTATTGCAGTTGGCAATGTGCGTTTAATTACATTATAACAGAATGTGCCCCAATTCTTTATTTTTCACTTTAGCTGTTAGCGTGACGGTCAATTAATTATTTTTTGATGATCATAATAAACAACGTCTTTCATTCCAATAAATTCATTATTTTCCCTCTTTATGTCTCGGTTCCTCTCACTCTTTTAAGGCACTTTACTATAATAACACACTAATTATTGACTTTTAAAGAAATAAAGCAATAGTATTTCTTACAATCAGTACAAATATAATGGCTAGTTCCAAGTCTATTTTTGTTTAAATGTCTTCATTGAAATGTTTCCTTGGGCTATTATGGAATTAACTGAAATGTGCAATTTCTTAAGCAGTTAGAGCTTTTAAGGAAAGAATACGCCTAGTTGGATAATTCAGCTATTGGCTTTTATACAAGACCTCTATTTATCGGTGCTATTGTATATATGTTTATAGTGAGAAAGGTTCTGGGTAATTAACAACAATGTCAACGCACTACAAGGTGACGAGAGAGTAATTTGTTATAATAAAGAAAAACAGGCATGTTGGCTACCTATTTGATTTACAAGGAATAGACAGAAATCAAAAGAAACTGACATTTTTAATAGCTAAATACAATTACCCAGGGTTGGATTTATATCTTCGGCGCCCCTAGGCAAAGCAGATTCCTCTCTCTCCCTAGTTCCGACATTCGCCCCCTAGCGGCGGGTCTTTAAACTGCAGTATTAGGATTTTGAAGGAAAGTGCCCCTAGGCGGCTGTCTAATGAGAAATCATGCCAGAACCCTTTATGGATCGCTACCTTGTCGTGGTGAAGGGGCTTGTGTCCTTCATGAAGCTGTGAGCTGTACCATTTAGGGTCACCCCAGATGGGCAGGTCAAACAAATTTTGCACCACTGGAGAAGGAATTGGCAACCCACTTCCGTATCTTTGCCAAGAAAAAAAGTGTAAAGTGTATCTTTATAATAAATACTAACAATAGAGGTTTTCAGGCAAAGAACAAACTATCCTTAATAGGTACTTCTATATATATGTTTATCCACTCTGAGAGTAACCTACTTTATCTCATGTGTGCCCTTCACAGAGAGAAATATCCTGTAGTATATAAGTCTGGTCCCACTCAAAAGAGTGATCCAGCCCTGAAATACCAGGCAATTCTACCCTGAACAGGAGAAACAGCAAACCCCGGACGTACGTTTCGGCCATAATTGGGTGCAGTGGTACTCCGTAAGGCACAGTGAGCAAGAGGTCCACGTTTGAAGACAAAGCCCTAAGGGTCATTTGCATACTCTCATAGTGGATGACCATATCCATTGAACTGCCTATTAAGGATAGTTCGTTCTCTGTCTGAGCATGTCTATTGTTGGTATTGCTTATCATTATGATCACCTGATTGGTTCTTTTAAGGGTGTTTCCTTGTTGGAACCTTATAAAGTACTTCACACTTGAAACGCGGAAATAAGATTTGCCATATATTTTACCACTTGGTAGTGTCTTGACGAAACTGCTGCTGTTTTGATGCCTCAGCTTATCCATGGAGTGTCTCATAATACTTTGGTGGAAGTTGTGTGTGAGAGGGGCACTTACATTTCTGGATAGCAATTTTTGCATCTATTAATGCGACAGTCTACTTCTTGGCCCATGACGGGGAAGTGGAGTGGTGTCAATTTCAGTCAGACCCTATTATCTAACAAAACAAACTGACCTCTCCCTGTTCCCTCCACTAATAGATAAAAAAAGATACTTTCATGGTTTATTGATGCAACAAAGACTAAACTAATTCCTCTATGCAGAAATCAACGATCTTCAAGAATTCTGGTTTTCTCTAAAAATATTTTATGCCCATGGCATTCATGTCTGCTAATGTTGTTAATTTCTTACATACCGTACTAACAACAAGTATATTTTATTCCTTAAACAAATTAAAAAGAGGTTACATTGTAGATCTTAGCATTTGCTGTGAAGTTGGCTTTTCCTTTCTTAGGGAATCTACAGCATATACAAGGTAGACAAGTACTGAGGTACCACTGTATTCTGTTACTCATCGGGGTGATTATATCATTTTCTATAAAAATAAATATATAAATAACTGACACCTTCTCCTAATAAAAACAGTGTCCTCCTTTGTTGTGAGCCCCAGTGCTTTGCACCTGCTGCACCATTAAAAATCCCAGTTATTCTCAGGATCACCTCATAAAAGCTCATGGACTGTTTTAAAATACTATAGCTTTAATAGGGGGCTTCTGTATATTATTATTTTGCCTTTTTGTTCTTATTTAGCTTTAACAAAATACACAGTTTAAAAATAGTAAAAATAAAGCAATTGAAATGTGAAAACAAATCGCTCACTGCAGAGTTTGGTGAAAAAAATGTAAAACATAAATGCGTAGGAAGAGCTGTGTGTGTATAATGGGCTGTGTCACGCGGCGCTTGTGGAGAACTTGCAAATATATAACTAGAAGAAGCAGCAAAAATTTTAAAGGGAAACTGTAAACCACTCGCTTTACAGAATGCGTAATAATGAAGGTTAATTGTGGATGTAAACACATACATACATGATTTTTATAAATATATATATATATTTATATATATATATATATATATATATATATATATATATACACACACACATTGATATATTTGTGGTTGGGTCCCTCTCTCTGGCTCCGCCTCTTCCATGGGAGGGGACTTATTCAGCCTTCATAAGCATTTCCTGTCTTTCTCTTCTTTGCACACTCACTTCATTTCTTAGTCTGTGTCTTAAGGATGCTTCTTAGCTCTCCTCCCTGACTTCACTGAGCCTGTCCCTCATGCTTGTCTCTTTAGTTTTTGTCCATTTCATGCCTGTTTCCTTAGGTCTCAAGCACTTGCCGTCATCTGACCTCCTGCAACCATGGCCGAAGGGCTTTACACCTTTGGAGAAGGAGTCATGGTTTCGGAAGAAACAGGTAAGTAGCAGATTTGGCCCTAATCCACTGTGCAGCTGGCCTTGCCCATGTCCCATGTCATGGTGTGATTTGGCCCAAATCTACTAAATACCAGTCCCATATCAGCCTCTGCAGGCTCCACCCTATCATTCTGACCAACCGATGTCCTTGTCACCCCTTGTCACCTTCACATACGCGCTCTTACACTTACATGCTTTCTTTTACAGGTTTTAGCCATCACTTCGCATCGAACCCACAGCTGCCTCTCGCTACATTATTCCACTTGTCCGAAAGGGCATTACATAGCTAGAGAGCAACGGTAATATCTGACCATTGAGAGAAGGCCCCTCCCACAAACACCAGGTATTTTTAATACCTGAACATATATATATATATATATATATATATATATATATATATATATATATATATATATAGTATAGGGAAATGTCTGTTATTTACTTTGATAACATAGCACTTCAAATTGTATGAGTTGCCTCCTTACCATGTTTAAAGGACCTTAACCTACGTGTGTGTGTGTATATTATATATATATATATATATATATATATATATATATATATATATATATATATACTGTATATATTCATAATAATAGTGACCAGCTTTTGGGAGAAATGCATTGCTTCTGACTTGATAAAGAGAAGTTATCTCTCTGAAGCTCGTCACTATTATTATGAATATGTTTTTTCCAATAAAAAAGGTATCACTATATCCTAAAACACGCTCATGATTCATCTAGATTACTCAATGCTACCTCACTCTTCGTGTATGGTAAAAACAGAGCTTATAAGCACTTCTTCGTAAAATAAAAGTAAATGGGTACACAGTTATATTATATACCTAGTGAAATCCAGGAACCTTCCTCATCCCTTTAAGGAACAAAGAAAGTAAACAAATATCTCTCTTCCTCGCATACTGGAAATAGCTAGAATAGTAACATCTGTTGGCAAATTGTAGAGAGGTGTAACAATCCAATACACATGTAACCATCCCTATCATACGTGTAAAGGTTGGTTACTTAAGCACAAAAGAATTAAAATGCATCATCTCCCAACACATTAAGCTTTAAGATGTGAGCGCCTTTTGACTTAACGCTATGTGAAACTAAAAATGACCCACTTTACAACAGCCCCAAGCTCTTTAACAATCTCCCGTAGATCAATGTATCAATCAGTCACAAAGCAAGAGCAAGATTACGGAATGTTGACCTAGTTGTGAGACGTCTCAAGGCTAAAAGCATCCTCAGTGCAAGTCATTCCATGCGGCCAAACGGTGAGCAGATCTCCCACATGTTTAGAGAAAGCAGATGCTCGTCTATGAAAAGATTAACACAGTTTTACAAGAGAATAAAGTATTTAACCCATAGAGTGGCAGCACAATGCTTTAGTCATACATTTATATTATTTCAAAAAATACTGTTGTATCAGTGACATTATTTACAACATCTAAAATATAATAGATAATATAAACAATATAGAAATATGGATTTGAATGTTTGGTCATTCTATTTATTTGAAAGCAAAACTTAGGACCACCGCACAATGGAAACACAATATTTGTTTGAAAATGTTGCGTCTGACTCAATAATTACAATGGAAAATTCCATACATTTATGTTTTTTTTTAAAGAAAATAAATACATTTTGATCCCTGTGTACAGTGGCGGAGCTAGTGAATGGAGGGCATTGGGGCAAAAAAAAATTGTCCTCCCCACACACCCGCTCCGGGCCCCCTCAGGTTCCAACTCATTGTGTGTGTATATATATATATATATATATATATATATAAAATGGTATTGCTCCCCTAGTACCTTCTGCACTGGTGGTAGTTCCACTCCTGCCTCTGCAGGACCCTGAAGGGATACGTGATACATTGGTGGAAGTTTTGTATACATTTCTGGATAGCTATTGTTGCAGTGAATGATGCAAGGTTTCTGCTTTTGCGACAGTGAGAAGGAATTGGCTATTATAGTGGCTTATCCAGTTCTGTCCTGTCCTTCCCCACCCCTCACTTTATTGATAACCAAAACACGCAGACTCCCGATTCAGTTCTGAGTAAGTGATGTAACAAGCACAAAATGGATTCCTATTCTCATAAACAGAGTATATATATAATTCAGATTTTTCTAAAAAATGTTTTATGCCCAAAACTTACACAGCTGCTAATATTGTCAGTTTGATAGATACATACAGTACTTGAAAAACAAGTGTCTTTTTTTCTTTAACTGCAGTGGCCCTTTAAAGTGACATACAAATATTTTTTTCTTTGTTGCACCAGATAGAGGTATTTGATAATGTGCCACAGTGGGCTTTTTTTCAAATAAAGGCCCCAGAACACAAATACATATTCAGAAGTTTAGCTGCTCTTGGGGGCTTGCCGTCTGCCAGCCAATGAGAAATAGAGACTAGTTCTCTGTATTTCTTGTTAGTTTCAATGAAGTTTAAAAAAAGTTTTGCTTAATATTTTTTCATGAAAAACACAACTTTTGTTATTTTTAAAATGTGCTCCTCTATATGCTTGAAAAAAAGTTTTGTCCCTTGTCCCTTTAATTAACCCTCAGGAAAACTTTGTGCCTTCCTGTGTTTATCCCTACAACGTCAGCTAGAAGGCTTTTCCACTTATCTATCCCATCCAAATCTATCCCATCCAGCAAATTACCTTTAGGGTTTAGTCTCCCTAAAGGTAATAGGGGACTCCAGACGTGGACCCCTTGCTCACTGTGCCTTAGGGAGTTCAGCTGCACCTCACTGACGAAGCCCATAAAGGCCGAAACGCGTCTGGGGTTTGCTGTTTCTCCTGTTCAGGGTAGAATTGCCTGGTATTTTGGGGCTGGTTCACTCTTTTGAGTTGGACCAGACTGATATACTACAGGATATTTCTCCCTGTGAAGGGCACAAGTGAGCTAAAAGAGGTTGCTCTCAGAGTAGCTTATCATGGCTATAGAACTAACCTATTAAGGTTAGTTTGTTCTCTGATGAGCACCTCTGACTTTGTTATGTTGTATCTATCCCATCCCCCACATATAGGCCTCCATGTTAATCCCCTTTATCACAATTAGGGGGTTTAGTTATATAGTAAATCTTCCCTAGCTATGCTATTCTTCCATACCATAAACATTGCGAGAGAACTGCTACGAGTGACTGCGGCAAGTCAGTGCTGAAAATTCTGGCAAACTTTTCAACTGATTTTTTTCCACTGACAAAAGATTACAAGTTACTACTTTGTTAGATTTTTTACAACAAAACCCTGTGCTAGTAAGACTTTACAGATCACTCGCAAATCAGGGCAGTGCTGTAACTACCACAAAGTGAAGGAAATATTACGTGTAGCAAAAATCAATCGCAAATGGTTTTAAAACCATTGATGAGCACCGCAGCAGTTTAAGAGACAGTATAGCAACAATAAAAAATAAAAAAAATGAAATCTCAACATTATTTGACACTTAACAGTCCAATATAAACATACGTGTAATTAAAGAATATGATATTTTATGAAGTCTGTTTCAATATACAACTTCAAGGGTTACACACAACCCAGTACGCAAGGGGTTAATACATATCAGGAAACCACGTGGACTAGGAACAAATGCTTGAATGCATTGTCATATATATATATATATATATATATATATATATATATATATATATATATATATATATATATAAAAACACATTGTGTATATTGAAGCTATAAATACAATTGTCACATCTATTTATTTTCATTATTTATATATATATATATATATATATATATATATATATATGTAATGGATTTGTGTCGCAGTTACAGCACTTAATATTACACATTATATTATATATATATATATATATATTATATCACATAATATTCATGACATTATCGTTTTCTATTGGTTCCTAGTGCTGTATCTCATACGTAAAGCTTGGTTGGGTGCTCCCTACATTGAAATCTCTTGTGGACAAGGCTGGATTTATGGATGTGGGCTGAGCACCGTAATGTTGGGAAGTAAAGATTTAAATAAACATGTAACGTAGGAAAAAATATCACCCACAGCTGATTTACGGGTATACCGCAAAGTGTTGTAAATGCCCCTCTCACTCATGCAACCTCCAATAAAGTATCATGGATGCCTCCAGGAAAAAGCAGAGAAAGTATATTTTTTTCATTATAAACCAGCTGTAATATATTATTTTTCAGCAAACAGAGGTGATTTAAACACAGAAACACCACCCAGCAGAAGTGGTAGTGATTAATAGTAATAAAAAAAAATCATGCAGGAAATATTTAGACACAGTTATAGGAACAAGTACCAAATTATAGGTTTTAAAACAAATAGTGTAATGGGCAGAGTGATGTGTCAATTAATTTATAGGGATTTAAGTGCAATTTATCTATATTTACATCTGCTATGATGTATCAAAGCCAGCAGACTCCTATCAGAGAATGGTATTATATACCGGTCCTTAGTCGCCAGTCATGATCAGTAATGAGTGGTGGAGCTACCACAGTTGGGTAGGATTTCTCATTAGGCCAAGTAGGCAGCAGGCTATGGATGCTTACTTTTGAAGGGTGACCTATTTCACACTTCAAAATGTTCCTTGGCATAAAGTAAATACTGCATTTCACTGACTCGCTGCCAGGGGGCATACGCCTGGAACTAGAGAGTTACAGGATGGAGGAAACTGCGGTGCCTAGGGGCGCCAGAGATGTTAATCCAGCCCTGACTCCAACCCCCTGAAAACCTGATAGTGGGTATAAAGAAGCATGTCAGGTGAAGTTTTGAAAGCTACATTGAATTGTATTCTTCAAATATTGATTTTTATTGGCAATAAATTACTAAATTAACCCAACTGTATGACCAATATAGTTGCCAGGTATATTAAAATTAACTGAAATACAGCCCTTAGACATTACAGGCCTAAGACTGCAAGAACAGTTGCATGCCACACCCTTGCCTTACAATGAGAATTTGCTACAACTGGGCTTCCAGGTGTGGTCATCCAGTTGGACAACACTGGTTTAGAGCAGCCTTAGGCAGGTTTGATCCTGGAGCGCCACGTCCAGGTCAGGATTTGAGGATATCCCTGCACGACTATCGCAGATTGACTCACCTGTGGACAGATAGGAAAACCTCTAATACTGTGTGTGGCTCTCCAGGACCAAACTTGCCCACCCCAGGCTTCTGATGCCAGCTCTTCATCCTATTCCATGTCCCATCTTTCACAGTAATATCTATTAAATACTGATGGCTTAAACGCCACATATTTAAAGCCACAATTTACATTATTTTTAAATGGCATACTCAGTTGTATTTCTGCCTGACTGCATAAGGATAATAAAACGTTATTTCATTTATTATATTTGTAATTGAATAAGGAAAATGGTGCTCAATCAAACAGAATGATTGGGGGCTCTTAAATTATCAACGGAAAGTACAGAGTAAAAGCTCGAAATGCTTTTAGCTTAATTGGCTAACCTTTTAATAGACCTCCTTTCGTTGGCGTGTTTCCATTATTGGTGTATTTTATTCAGGAAAAATAGCTGAGGTGGCCAGAATCCATATGAAATGTTTAATTAATGCTGCCGTACACCGGCTTTTTACAAGTGGAAAAGCAAAAGAAATACAGTATATGCCTCAGTAAACAGAGGCGGTTTACAAAGCGTCACATGGAGATGGAAAGTTATTGACCTTGTAAAAAAAAAACACTAAAGGAGATGGAGGGGTCATTGTTGGGAAGTATTTTTGGATTGAATCACCCCATAATTCTGCTTTTCTGTACCCCAACTCTATGCTTTTCTTGACTCTATCCCTTCCAACCCCGAATTATCCATGCTTATTTCCCATTACCTTTAATTTCCTTTGCTCTCTCTACTTCTTTACAGTCCCTGCCCATATCCATGACTTAAAATGTTATCACATATATAGTTGTGAGCAAGCGGGCTGTTGCTAACAATGCGGGCTCGCATAGCGAGCCTGCGGCCCTCGCGAAGCAAGGGCCGCAGTTGCTGGCGAAGAGCGCCGAAGGCGCTACTTACCAGCAACTGCGGCCCTCACGAAATTTACGGACTTACGACACAATAATACGAGACGCGTTACGACCCATTCCGACCTCGCAAAAATACGACCTTATCCGCCCGAAAACCCGCGCACATGAAAAAATGAAAAACACAATAAATACACACAACAAATACATAAAAAGCTTACCTACAGCAAGGGGGGGCACCCAGGACCTCGAAAAATGAAGTTACACCATAATTTAACTCGAAATAAAAGAGTTTAGACACCCCAAAATCCCCTAAGCGAGAGAAAAAATGGCAGCCGAAAAAAGCGAAAACGAGGCTACAGGACTCTAAAGGCACAAAACACCACCAAACACCTACGGATTTTCCGAAAAAGAAGTACGAGATCCGAAAACAAGGATGCAACCCGTAAAACATTCAAACACAATAAATACACACAACAAACACATAAAAAGCTTACCCACAGCAAGGGGAGGGGCACCCAGGCCCTCTGCAAGTGAAGTTACACCTCGATTTAAGTCCAAATGTATGAGTTTAGACACCCGAAAATCACCTAAGCAAGAGAAAAAATGGCCCCTAAACACGCAAAACACCACCGAACACCAACAGGTTTTCCTAAAAAGTCGGACAACATCCGAAAACAAGGACACAAAATTAGCCACAGCTGCATACCACACATTAGCCGCCATTTTAGAACACTAACTTATACAATCCGGAAGTACACAGCTACGCTAACGGTTTTGCCTCGCGCACGCACACTATTACACTCCACACATTCATGACACTTACACAGCAGCTCCATAGCACTGATGCTGCAGCAACATGAAAACAGATTGCCAGCTCTTCAACACAATGCTGCATATATTACTTCACTATAGGTAAAGTATATTAATTTCTTATTTTATTAATTACTCATTGCCATACCCCAAAAAAATACTAATGCTGCTCATACAAACAACTAAGAGCGCGAGTGTCCGCGCGAGGCTCGCAATCAGCACCCAAAGATCTTAAAACACCGACAAAATTAATTTTGCACCCAAACAACATTACCTGACTTACAATCTTATTGTTGTCATTTTTTGACAGGCAAGTCGCTAGTTTTATATATATATATATATACTAGTAACTTGCCCGGGATAATATTTGAAGTGTCTCTACCCCCCTGTGTCTCTTCCCCCCTCTCTATCCCCTGTGTCTCTTCCTTTCCCTTTGTCTCTTCCCCCTCTCCCGACCCTGTGTCTCTTTCCCCTCACTCCCCTGTCTCTCTTCCACTCTCCCCCGTCTTCCTCTCCCCCCTTTCCCCTGTCTCTCCCCCCTCTCCCCTGTCTCTCCCCCCTCTCTCATCTGTCCAGGTCGCGGCACGCATTGCGTATGCGCTGTAAGTGGTGCGCTATGGGCATGCGCGGCTCACACTTTGGAGTATGTTTAACTGGCAATCCAATTCAGTATCTTTGCCAAGAAAACCTTATGGATAAGCACAACCAGAGACATAGGGTCACGGAGAGTCGGAGATATATATATATATATATATATATATATATATATATAATGTTTCAGCATATTAAACAAAATTATTTTCAATGTTTATGAAAGTTGAACTATTGCCATGGCCTTTTAAAGTGTCAGTGGTGCTCCTAAAATGGTATAATGCAAATATATTATCCTATAGTAAACTTACATTGAAGTTTGTATTTGATATTTATCTGTCTTTCTGATCCACCCGCTATGGACACTCTTGCTAATTGCAGATCATAGCTAACAATTACTGATTACCCCCTGAGCTTTAGATACATTGTCTTCATTGTATTCCATATGCAAAATAAATCTGGGCATGCTCAGACTAAACTAATTAGATAAATTACTCTTTGTGGTCTGAGCATGCCCCAGAGGACAATCAGCACCGGCAATTATTTTCAGTTAGTAAGAAATACAGTGTGCTTAATAGGTGGATCAGAAAGGCTGACTAACCGGTAAAAAATGCCAGCTTTAGAGTAAGTTTATTGTAGATAAAATGCATTTTTTGTAAAAGCCCTTTATATTTATCACTTATAGCTTTACAAACATACAATATTTGGCAACATCATTTGTATTACTTACCGAAGATGAATTATTTTAGAATCCCAATGAATACAAAAAACAATATTTACTGATTATTTTCAGTGTCCCCCACATTCACATTGCTATTAAATTATTTTCTAATAATGTGAGTCATAGGTTAGAAGAAGAAGAAGATGTGGAGGAGGCATAAATGGATATAAGTGAATACTTCACTCCCTGGTGGGGAGAAAATGCGGTGTATTTTTATAGATATATTCTCACCATTTCAAGCAAAGTGGGCTTATTTACACTACAATTTATCATTTATCTCCACCCATGTCCAATAGCTTTAAACAGAAAATGTAAACAGTTTCATATCCACAGAGCTGTGTCCTGAACTCTAGTATTATAATAATAAAAATATATAAAAAATGATACTGTACATATATATTGTAAATGGTTGTTTGTGGGTGGCAGTGTTAGATAATTAGGCTTGGAGTTTAGTTTTTTTTAAGGATAAATAATCTACAAATGTCCAATTTTTTCTTACCTTCATTATATAGGGATATTTAGTAACTGTTATACTTGGGTTGATAAAGTAGAAGTACATACCCAGTAGGATAAATAATAATGGTAGTAGTGTCACCAATGCAATTACGTTCTGCTTCAAGGAGCTTTCCTATTGGCTGGACGCAATATCTGCCACTAGGTGGAGCGGTGGGATGTCAGTGTAAAGTTTATAATCTGCCAGTACCCTAACACCTACCCCTAACCCTAACCCTAGTATATTTTTCCAGCCCATGGATAATTTCTTGCACATGCATGGGACACACGATTAAACAATTGTTATCACAGACCACTTTAGGGATATATACAGGAGGCCAGAAAAGTATTTCACAGCCAGCTCTGCCATTTTGTGTAACCCCTTCTTTGCCAGGTTGAGCTCACTCTCCTTTGGTAGAGTAATCAATTCATCATTTCTCCATTCATATAATATTGTCCATGAATTGATCAAATCTGACCATTATTCCAATCTATACAACCTAGGCATGGCCTTCATATCACGGCACCATGAGGGTTAAGTAATGGTCCTAGATAAAGAAGGTTAGAGAAAGGCAATTTCTCAGAGAAAGGTATGATAGTTGCATAGAGTCATTTTTACCATATGGATGAAGACTGTCCAGGATGCCAATGTATGATGGGAGCCATCAACTGCGTAAAAATTAAAAAAGATGACAACTCTGAAGATGAAAAAATGATGACCACTAAATAAAATCCTTCCAGAGTTGCTTCTTGGTAAACTACCCTGAGGAAGTCTGAGTGGTAAATGAAACGCGTCGGAGCTGCAGAATATTTTTTTTTTTTTAGCCCTGATTACTTGTTTGTAGAACGTTTACTTATAAGTTGCAGTTAGCTGAATGGAGACCCTGATGAAAAAAATGTAACCCCCGGGCAATGTCTAGAGTTAAGTATTGCCCTTTGCGCCAAAACAATGCTGTAGGTCCTCCCCTGGTAATGTATTGCATTGTGTACCACAAAAATCAAGTTAATTTTTAAGATTAGTCTTAAGTGCAGTGTCATAGTGTAATTAGAGTCAAGGTCTAGATACATATTTATTTAAAAAAAAAGACAAAAAAATAATTAAAAAGCGTATTCCTATTGAACAAAAATATGTTATTTAAGGTAGCAATAGAAAATAATATACCTCAAATATACACAAATAATCAGTTAGTAAATATACTGTGGGCTCGGAGTTTAGCAACCAAATTTAAAGTCCAATTTCTTCTTGGAGTTCAAGTGATTGTTCCCCTTTTTTACTATTTAGTTTGTGTCTTGACCTTTAATGATCTTGTCCTTAAAAGATGGTAAAGCTCAATGGCATAGATTACATATATAGGAGGGGGGAAAAGTAGAGCGTCTCCAAGGACCAGTAGTGTAGAACTGTAAAATAATTTAAAATGGCACTGGTATATTGTATACACAAGATTAAAAAGATGATCACTCCAAATGCTGTCTTTACATATTATAACAAAAATCCTTCCACAATTGCTTGGTGGTATACCACCCAATATAGTATCTTGTGCTCCAAAAAAAGGCCCTCATTTAATTGCAATTTGAACAATTGAATAGGGCCCTAAATAACCACATTACATATATTTTTTAAACAAGTTTTTTGTTAGCAAGCATCTATTCAAAAGAAAGGTTTTCAATAACTAAAAAAATCTTTAAAAAAGATATGTTATGTGCTTATTTAGGGTCAAATTCAATTGGGCAAATTGTAATTGAATGAGGCCCAAAGTGTTTAGTTATCTATATATTGTTATCAAACCTATTATTAACAATGTGTTTGCCTCGTCCATGACCATGGATCGCAACACACCATGCTGATCCACTTGGTATTCATGGCAGAGATACTGGAGTGAGTTGCTCCTTGTATTCCTAACTGGTCTCCCATCCAAGTACTGACCAGGCCCAACCTGCATGGCTTCACAGTGGTGTGATCTCTTGGTTCCCTGTCTGGAATTGAACACAGGTCCCAGAGGTGAAAGCACCAAATCCTAACCACTGGACCACCACACATTCTAAACAAAAAAAAGTTATCCAAGATAAAATAAAGGAATACTCTCTGCAGCTCTGACACGTTTCATTTACCACAAGACTTCTTCAGGGTAGTTTACCAAAATGCAATTCTGGGAAGGATTTTATTTAATGTTCATCTTTTTAACCTTTTACACAGTTGATGGCTCCCCTCACAGATTTGCCTCCCTGACTGAGTAATTGCCTTCGTGGCTAGGATTTCCCTATAAGAATCACAAGAAACCTTGAAGAAATTAATCTTACTTTGCTCTTCAGTTCAATTATTTGAACAGACAGATAATTTTTATAATAGGATTGTAATTATCGCTCTCGCCAGTTTTTGCTCCCAATGAAACCATTAAGGCGTCGTGACTGAGAAAGTGAAATAGCTAGCAGGGGCCAAAATAAATGTTTTCTTAATAGTAGGTTTATAGGGAACTTTAGTAGAGGGATATAAATATTATAATATGTGTGTTCAGCACAGCATGCTATGCAGGGTCTGTGACTATCTCAGCATGTTGTAATATCTCTGAAAATCAAAGTATTTGTAATATACATTCATATCACTACATGTTGTAATATATCCGTGATATAAATAAAGACAATAATAATAATAATAATAATCCGTGCTCATACAGATACCTGAACAAACAAAAATACAGGAGAATACATGGGGAAATGTACTATTAATAAATAATAATATTAAGACAACTGAAGTTTCTTTTACTGCTATGCACCATCTTATAGATCATTCACAATCAATGTGGAAATTATGCTTTTTTTATAGATATATTCATGTTTATGTGTTGTATAAATAGTTCTTCTAAACTTCCAATCATATCTTGAATTATTAAAGCACAACATTATATGTTAAAGTGATCGAAAATCGAAAGTTTTAATTCTCTATTTACATCCAAAGTAAATACTACCTACTGGTTTCATAAGCAAGACAGTGATTGATAACAGTTTTTTCCATGAACTTAGTTTACATTACACTTACCAGTTAACCCATAGCTGACCTGTTTAGGTGGTCGAGCAATCCATGTCTGCACAGATAGATTTGTTAAGGGTTATTATTTATTATTTTGATCTCTACATGGACAGCACCAGAGCGAGCAGATCGCTGGACTTAATTGTTCAAATTCCAGAGAGGCAAGAGAGCAGAAACTTGGATTTTCTGCAATGATAAATTACAAAAATTACAAGGTCTGTTCCCTGGAAATGTAAACAGTCATACCATTGACTTGAATAGGATACACACCCCTGCAACCTGATTGAATGCAGTAATGCAAAAGCAAGTTGGCAGTCTATTACACATGTAAACACAGATTTGATTTCTCATTAAAAAATGCAGGTATTTCAAAAATTCTAAATGTATTTGTGTGCTAATTGTACTGAATTTGTGCACCACATGAGCTATTGCAGTACATGAAGCTCTGTTTGAGTGACAGCAGTGAAGGTTTGCTGTCCCCATTAATGGCTGTACTTTCTATGAGTAGAGATCACAGCCTCCAATTATTCCCCCTGGGCAGAACCAGCATTGCAAATCTTCTCACCACTTTACCCATGTGTGCTGCCAAACTGAAAGGGAGGTTGTTCTTCTACGCCATACACACAAAAACTTTTAAAAGGGACAAACTGAAAAAATGTATTTGATTTACTGCTAGGGGCTGTGAGCATCATGTACACCCCAAAGCCGATGCATAGTCCTTCTAGGAAACCTGCATGCAGAATAGGCAGTGGAGAATCATCAGAAATTGAAAAAGGAATTTGAAAAATGAATATTTGGGAAGTTAAAAGGGGATGGGATATTGGAAATTATACCTGGGAGGTAGAAAAGAAAGGGGTAGCTGAAACTAAACGGGACTTTGGAAAGAAACTGGGGCGAATAAAAATAAATAAGCGACTGGAAATTGAAAAAACTTGTTAGATTGGAAAGAAACTTGAAACTAAACAAGGTTGATGAGGAACTTGGGAGATTGGAAATGAACTTGAGAGATGAAAACAAGCTTTGAATAATAGAAATTATCTTTGGAGTTTGTAAAGGAGGTTGGAAATAAAATTGGTCGATTTTTTGAGGAACTTGGGAAATTGAAGATTGACATGAATTTGGCTACTGAAATTTGGTAGATTGGAATTTTTGGTAAATTAAAAAGAAATGCTGAGATTGAAATAAATTACAAACTACAAATGAATTTGGGAGATTTCAAAATAATCTTCTGAGATTGGAAATGCATTTGAAGATTGGAAATGGAATTGTTAAATTGAAAAGAAACTTGGGAGACTGAAAGGAAGTTTGGCAAACTTAAAATGAAGGAAACTTGAGAAGTTTGCAAGAGGCTCCTTAACTATCTGTGTGATAATGTAGACTATTCTGGAGTAAGTCATTAACAGCATCAGACAATCAATGCAATTACCAGTCAGATAAGTGTGACAAAAACTTGGAAGAAATAAGCAGTGTAATCAAGTCTTGATGTTAAGTGTACACTTGCATGAAGGGTCTTACTCTAACAGCACCAAAGTGAATATTAGCCAGTGTGTGTTGATTGGATTTGGTATGTGGCATTGATGAAATCACAACCAATACCCTGCTGAGTAATTGAGTGCTATGTAATGTGCTCATTATTCAGTACGCTTCTTCACCAAGTATGGAATATGGATTTATTATGATCCAGACCAGTTTAGATGTTAAGGCATGTGGAGAAAAATTACATTCTCAATCATGAAGTGTTTATGAGAGGCCGGCTTATCCAACGCTAGTCCTTAATCCTGAGTTATGCAAGTAATCTTTATTTACATCTCATTAGCTCAGAGACAAAAAGATCTTTGGCCAAAACTTTTGATTGAAATAAAAGTTCTTAATAAAATAGACAAAAATAGGAAGGGAAGAGATGGCGCACAAGCTCCTAATGCAGATCACTTTGGTTTCTCTAAAGTTAAGCAATACAGTAGTATAGATAGACTCTCACCTTTAAGGACCTCATGGTCATGATGTCTACAGTACGCATAAACCCAAAAACCATCTGGTCACACCCAGCTCAAGTCATCAATGACCTCTACCACAGGCAGTAATCAAGGCGTTGGTGTAACTTGCCTACTCATGTGAGTATATATTACCTATATAGTTGTCGTACTGCAATTTGTCGTCCCGCTTTGCGAGCCTTGAGAAGCAAGACGAGCCATTGACAGAGAGCCTCACGGGACTTAGGCTGCAATGACCACTGAAGGTGCTCATTACACTGTGAGCCTCGCAAAGTGAGGCGGGCAGTTGAGGCACGCGGGACTTAGGCCTAATTAGGCACCCATTCCAGGGGTGGACATGCGGCTTAGCTGGCGCTCCTCCCGAGACACGCAGGACTTAGCTGCAATGAGGACTGCAAAATAACGGTCTGTATGATGGACTGCGGGGCTCGCAAAAATACGACTTTAACAGCCAAACCATAGAACTGGAAAAGATGGCATAAACACACAAATATGCCTCAAATACATTTACACACTCACACACAGCACAGCGGGAGAGCCAGGGAGCCTGTGAGTGACGTTGCAAGTTAATTTGAGGCATATTCTGTCTTTTTTAACAATAGAAAATCGCCGAAGCGGAAAAAAAAAAGGTGGCAGAAAAAACGTAAAAATTCTGAAACAGGATGAAAACAAGGCTGAGCAAATCTAGGCACGCAGAACTTAGAAAATACACGACGCAAAAGACAGTAACACTTACACGAACAATACCAGGCATGCAGGACTTTGAAAATAAAACCAACGGCAGTCAGCGTGTGCCACACAAAGATTCAGCAGAGACACAGAGGAGAAAGACACAGGGAAGGGATGGGGGAGGTGGAAAGAGACACATGGCATTCCCAAGCACAAAAGTTGCAGGTTGCCGAGGCCTTTAATGAGCAGTGAAGCCGATGAGGATTGTAAAGTAGATGGGAGGGTGGGCTCGCAATGTGCGCCAAAGGTGCTCAGACGGGGAACATTGCATTGTGTGGCAAACAGCATTGCCAGACTTCAAATGTTATTGCCATCATTTTGGACAGGAAAGTCGCTAGTATATATAAATATATATACTGTGTGTATATATACTGTGTCATATAAGATAAATGCAAAAAATTAAAAAGGTGTGTATATATCTATAAAATGCGTTTCGTCACCACTAATGCGGCTTCTTCAGTTAAAACAATCCTATGACTTCTCATTCAGTGCAAAGGAGTGCTTAATAAAATAGCTTGAAGTGATGATAGACCAACGGCAATGGTATAAACATGGACAGTCAAGTCATCCAGTTTAAAATGAGTTAAAATACTCTATGTTCTGCATTGTGATATTAAAATAAGCAATTCATTGGCTTCAACTGGAAAGTGATAATAAATTGTTTACTCAAATGACCACTGTAGTCCTATATTTTAAATACACACAAAAAAATAACACAGCATCTACGGTAAATTATTATGCTTTACATGTAATTATGCTGCAGAAGATTCTGCCATTTTAGTGTTAATTTTACAGCTAAAAATGCCAGTATATTTAGGGGGACTTTGTTTGTAAGGAGAGATCCTCCTAAGAAAGCAGAAGATAGAAACAGTTCAGAAAAAAACTAGAAGCCTGTGGTATAGAATAATTGCATCTAAACGTTAATAATCTAAAGGTTGTTTTTCGCTTGTTAGTTATTTTTTGGTTTCTAGAAATATATTGGGGTGAAAAAATCACAAGGGGCTAGGATACTGTGCTCCTAAAGTTTGTACTTCTGACTTCTAAAGTTTTTCCAGAGGAATAAAGTATCTCTATAAATGGACTCCCTTGTTGGCCTCTAAAAACACCATGCTTGGTTCCGAAGCATTAAATATTTTTTTCCACTCCTGCATTAGCATACTGAGCCGCACATTTGCATAACGAGCCACACATTCGCATACAGGAGCAATATCATCAGCTCTAAATATTTTAGAAATTATTTAATGTAGAGAAAAACTGCCTATACAATGTGTAGCCAGTTTTTAATGCTCTTTAAAATTATATCAGGTTCCTGTTGAGTCCCTTTGAATGAAATGATCACACTTTCCACTATGAAAAATAATTATGTTATATATTTATTAATACTTTTGAGAAATGGAAGTGTACCTGACTCACACACATAATGCATAATTGCATACATTTGTTATCATACAAATACACTGTGAACAATTAATTATTTATTAAAGAACTCTGAGGGACGGCAGTACATATTGCGCACACACACAGCTCCTAGTTCTATATATTTATCTTCATATACATACAACGTGAATAATTATTTATTGAAATAGTTTTATCCTAGTTACATACAGTGATGAACGGATTTATTATTTATTAAATCAGTGGCAGTAGATGTTACATGCGCACACACTGCAGTCACATACATGTATCATTATATACATACCATATACACATACATCTGGCATTAGCAAGTCACCTACAAACAATTAAAAAAACAATGTACAGTAGACTCTCAGTTATCTGGCACCCATGGAGATTGGTAGATGTCAGATAAATGTAGTTTCTGGTTGCTCGAGAGGTACTAGTAAAAGAGGCCTAGATTAGCTGCACATAGGATGCTCTGCTAGGTATATTTGTCAGTGAGGGCTGTTCTAGCAGCAGCAGCTTTCACTCCTCACTTACACACAGGTACGTTCGGCTGGAGGGTGCGGTGCTGACCCTGGGAACTGTAACGTCAACACTGCCCTGGCTCAGTCACTCATGCCTGACTGCTTCCAGGTAAAACTGAATTGCAAAGACATCTAGGTGCCTGTAAGCATTTTGTGGCATCACAACCTGGCTCCTGGCATTTGCTGAGCTCTGTACAATTTTGTATTTTTATTTAAAATACAGTATTCAGGTTTTTTTTTGGTTGCTTGAGAGTTCTGGTCAACCGAGAGTCTACTGTATTACTCATACTTATAAAGCAATTTAAGAATCACCCATCTCCCTCCACTCCAGGGCTATCCAAGTCCAGTCCTGGGCCCTCATTCAATTGCTATTTTGGCCAATTGAATAGGGGTCTAAATAAGCACATAACATATTTTTTTAAGTTAGTTTTTACTTAGTAAGCATCTATCTAAAAGCAAGGTTTTCAATAACTAAAAACTTCTTTAAAACATATATGTTATGTGCTTATTTAGAGTACTATTCAATTGGCCAAATCGCAATTGAATGAGGGCCCTGGAGAGCCCCACACATGCCTATATTTGCCGGATATCCTTTCTGTGCACAGGTGAGTCAATCAGGATGACTAAAAAAAAGATTCACTCACCTGTATGCAGCAGGCATATTGTCAAATCCTGTCATGTATGGGGCTCTCCACAAACGAACTTGCCCACCCCTGCTCTACTCCAATCCCTATTTTACACATCTCCCAGACTCATCTGTCTGCAGCACCCCACTATCAGTCTCTCCACCGGGTTCCTGTAGCCCCCAGAATAAAATTTAAAATCATGACCCCAATGTATAAAACCCTCAACAACACTGCACGCCAACCGCCGTCTTCACAGTAAAAATTTAGTAGGTCATTTTATTAAATAATTTTAAAGAGAAGATGGAGGGTTCAGATCAGGGAGATGTCGATAATTGATATAACCAGCCTCGCAGCCCCCTCAGTGTCTCCTCCCTCCTCTCTTACCTTCATCTCGCTGCTCTCCATCGTGTCCTCTGTGTCGGGACCCGGCATATGCTAATGACGTGACGTCACATGCGTGTCACATCATTAGCATATGCCGGGTCCCGACAGCCAGAAGACCCGATGGACAGCATCTGATGAAGGTAAATGAGGGGAGGGTTAATTGGAGAGGGGGAAAGGGAGAAGGAGGGAGGAGGAGGGGAGCGAGGGAAAGAGGAGGATGAGGGGAGGGAGAAGGATGAAAAGGGGAAAAGGGGGAAGAGACACAGGAGAGGGGGGGAAGAGACACAGGAGAGGGAGAGCAGGGCAAAAAGACACAGAGGGAGTAGAGGGGGAAAAAACACAGGGGAGGGAGAGGGGGACAGACACAGGGGATGGAGAGGGGGAAACAGACACAGGGTAGGGAGAGGGTGGAAGAGACACCGGGGAGGGAGAGGTGGGGGGAAGAGACACAGGAAAGGGTAGGAGAGACACAGGAGAGGGGGAAGAGACACAGGAGAGGGAGAGCAGTGCAAACAGACACAGGGGAGGGAGAGGGGGGAAGAGACACAGGTTGGGATAGCAGAGGTGGGGAAAAGACAGGAGAGGGAGATGGGGAATA
This sequence comes from Discoglossus pictus, assembly GCA_027410445.1. Taxonomy (NCBI): domain Eukaryota; kingdom Metazoa; phylum Chordata; class Amphibia; order Anura; family Alytidae; genus Discoglossus; species Discoglossus pictus. The sequence goes on along the minus strand of CM050166.1, from coordinate 19,949,271 downwards.
GACACAGGAGGGAGAGGAGGACAGACACAGGGAGGGAGAGGGAGGAAGAGGCACAGGCAGGGGGGGCAGACACACCGGTGGGAGGGGGGAGGAGACACAGGGGAGGTAAAGTGGGGAAAGAGACACAGGGGAGGGAGAGGGGCTGAAAAGAGACACAAGGGAGGGAGAGTAGGGGGGAAAGGAGACATAAGGAAAGAAGTAGACAGGGGGAGAAGCTCGCCTTGAGCGCCGAAGGTACTCACATTAGGTGGCAAACAGCAAACAGCATTGCCAGCATTACAATTTTATTTGACAGGCAAGTCACTAGTATATATATATATATATATATATATATATATATATATTGAAAAAGATTGGAAAAAAAGGCCTGTATATATATGTATATATAGTGGGACATCATTTTTTGGGCTTAAAACAGCATAGGATGCTACATATCTCTCTGATACCATGCATTTATTCCAAATAATTCCACTTTAGAAAAGCTATTATGCAAGAAACTAACAAAAATGCAAATTCAACTATACATAAAAAGACACAGCAAAGCAGAAGGACATTTCATTAATTTTGCATAGCACAAACGATGTATTTGCAGAGCGGAGGCTCAGCCGCTTCTCCCACGGAGCCACTCTCTGATTCTCTTCCAATTACATGTGCTTAGTAAACAGTGTAATCTATTTACTAAGAAGTGTTTGCACTTGATAAAGGTTTGAATAAACACTTACAATATTGTACTAACTTACACCTGCTCTGTGTAGCTGTAATATTTTATATCATTTCTTTCAGTTGTATTTTTTATGTGTCACTATGTTATAAATACTTCATTTATTCATTATCCCATGCAGTTTTATTCACCAGTTCAGATTAAAAATGTATACTAGTTCTTAAAGGGACTGTCACCCCAACCGGAAGTTGATTTCATTTTAACAGGCATAAAAAACTGGCTGTACATTGTACTAGCAGTTTTTCTTTACCGTAAATCATTTGTGAGATATTTAGTATGCCTAGTATGCTAATGTGTAGCTCAGAGTGTTTGATAAGGGTGGGAGAGGTGTCTAACAGCCAAAAAACATTACAGCGCTTTATTTTGAAAACTAAAGACAATTTAACTTTGGGGTGATAGAGTGCTGAAATTCCACCATCAAAAGCATCAATAGTATTGTGATTTCTATGAATATTAAGATTTTATTTATTTATTTATTTCCTTTATTTGTAACGTGCCAACATATTCCATAGCGCTATACAGGGGTAAGTTCAAGTCAAAACAATATTAACTCAATGAAGAAAGAAAAAAAAAAGAATGGAGGGCCCTATCTTTTAGCTTAAAATCAATAATTACATGCACTGAACAGCACCCGCAAATGGTTTTAAAAGCCTTTCTGAGAACTGCAGCAGCAGTTAAAAAGGACAATAAATGACTAAAAAAAACAATATAAAAGCATTAAAGTGCATTAGAATGAAATGCTGTCCAGTCCCAGAGGTAGAAATGTCACATTAGAAAATATATATAGGGGTCATTATACATATTGGAATTGCTGAGACCTGCCAAATCAGTTAAAGAGACTTTAAAATAATAACAAATGATGGAAAAGCATGTAACTTTATTAGAGATTAATACATAACAGTACCATAGACACAAATGTGCAATTTAAAAATATGACTTTTTATTATTATGTTCCTGTCATTATACAATATCTGGGGCAACATTGAATGAGGCCCTGTATGGGTCTGATCTCCGCAGCTCACAAAGACACAGACTCTGTAGCAAGTGCTGTGTCTCATACTATCCAATCAGTGACCATATCTCTGCAACATGCTGCTGAGATGTGGTCACTGATAGACTAGGACACCACACTGCACATCCAGCCCTACAGAGTCTGTCTGCTTATGCTGCAGTGGGCAGACCCTTACAGGGAATATTTGTTTGATCAGTAAAACAGAGCTTTTAAGAAATTCTTAATAAAAATAATGTGCATAAAAGTAAATAGATACACAGATATATTATATGTCTCGTAAAATACAGAAATCTTCTGTAACCCTTTAAATCATCTATAGATACACATTAGGTTGTATTTCCTCAATTACAGTGGTGCTTTAAATTTGATATTATATAAACTGAGTCTTATAGATTGGACATAACCAAAAACAGACTGGGACCTGGCTCTTGCTAAAATACATTTATAACATACTTATATGTGAAATCTGAAATAAAATACATTTTAAAAACTGCATAGTGACCTGTGAAAGCTTCAAGAAAATGTGTTTAGTCTGCAACACACATTTAGCTTCTAGACTTTCATTAAAACTGTACGGTCCAGTAATTATGTCAGAATAACTTAACTGGAACATGGAACAAGTAACTATTATTTTTAGTATGTTTGAAGAAACTGTCAGGCTCTCCATGCAGTTTTACTGTGTGTCAGCATCTACCATGAAGTGTGGAGGAAACTGTGCCAGGGCGGAATAATGGATGGCTTTTAATATATTAATTCAATATTTTATGCACATTAATACATATATCCACCATTATAGATAGATAGATACATAGATCGATATATTTCCCTCCTTTCATTCCTAACTCCATCTCCTTCCTTCCTCTTCTTTCTTCCTTCTTTCATCTTGTCTGCATCTCCTTCTTCCTTCCTCCCATTTCTTCCTCTTTTCCTCCCTCACATTCCTATCTTCCTCTTCTTCCTTCCTCCCTCTCATTCCATCTCTTCATCTCTTTCCTTCTTTGTATCCTCCCTCCCTGCCACTCTTTCCTTCCTTCTTCTTCTTCTTCCTTTCTCTCTTTCATTCCTCCTTTCTTCCCTCTCACTCCTTTGTTCAGCTCCTTCCTTCACTCTTTCCCAATCTCCTGTCTGTCTTTCATTCATTTCTTCTTCTCCTTCCTTCATTGATTCTTTGTTTCTTTTCTCCCTATCTCCTTCCTTTCTCCCTTTCTTCTTCTTGTTCCTTCCTTCTCCCTCTCCTTCCTCTCTCCTTCTTTCTTCCTTCTTTCATCCTTTTCCTTCCTTCCTCTCCTCCCTTCATTTCTCCCTTGCTTCCTTAGATAGATAGATAGATAGATAGATAGATAGATAGATAGATAGATAGATAGAGGCAAATAAGGATAGATAGATAAAAACAGAAACATGCACATGACAGTATGTAAAAATAAAAATGTCCATTCTTTCCCACCCATTACATATATATATACCTAAAAGCTTGGATTAATTACGCCTTAGGATAACCTTAAGTTTATTCCAGTCATGCTTTAATTCTTTAACTATGTCTGACCCTACCACTTTCACAGACATTTCCATTGATCAAGTCCCCCCTTGTAGCTCATGCATACAATGTGTCTATAGTTCTAGATGGACGAGCCAATCAAAAGCTGTGTCTCAGTTACATGTTACTAAAATTCTGCTAAGACATGCAGTGCCATTGGCTCGTCCATCTAGAACCATAGACACGTCAGGTGATGGACCATTTACAGAGACTGTTTGGAAGTTTTCAGTGAGAAAAAAGTGTTTTGAGTTATCAGTTAATATAAATAATGTTTAGATATACAAATAAACACTTAGGTAGTTTATTTTGGTATTAATAACAGGGAACCTTTGTGTTCCTGAAAGCTCATGTCTTGTATTTCTAGAGTAGACAATGCACAATCTTAGTCACTTTCTTATGAATTCTTTTTAATTTGTTAAGATACAGTATGCAAAAATGGAGAATGTTATGTTTGCTTTTCAGGCAGCTTTGTTGCTTTGTTTTCCTACTTTTATGTCATTTGAAATCATAACTAACATTATCTATGATCTATATGCAGAAAGTCGAGAGGTTTCTCACTAATAAGGTGAAATCTTTTTGTCGTCTGTTATTCTATAGAATCTCTTAAATATTTAACAGAAACCACAGAAATCTAAATTTCTTAGTGAAAACTTTTACCTTAGATTGTAAGCTCTTCAGACTATGGGCCGCCACTTGACAGCCTGCTGTATTGCATTGTACTGTCTTTACATTTCCATATACCTAATACTTTGTTTTGTTTTTGTAGAGCTACAAAAGATGGCGATGCTTTATAAATAACAGAAAATAATAATAATTGCAATAATACCATAGTGGATAATATATTATGTTGAGTAGATAACACAACAATATGTTATCAGAAGCCTTTCTTGCTTTTTATCTATTTTCTTTATTCTGTTTTCTTTCTTTACACTATAATCTTTATTTTGTTTACTTTTTTACCTTATTATCTTTCACTTTCATATTTTCTCCTTACTCTTCTTTTTCATTCTCTCTTTTCCTTCTCTTCTTTCCTTCATTACTTTTTTATTCTCTTCTCTTTCTTTCCTTCTTCTCCTCCTCCTTGTTTCCATTCCTTTCATTCTTACCTCCACCTCCTTTCTTCCTCGCTGTACTTCTTCCTTCTTTTCATCTATGCCTTCTTTTCCTTTCTTCCTCACATTTCTCCCTTCCTTCTTTCCTTCCTCTCCTTCCTCTCTCTCCTTTCTTCATTCTTTCCACTACTTCCTTACCCCTTTCCTTCTCCCTCTCCTTCCTTCCTTCCTCCTTCCTTAAATCCTCCCTCCATTGTGTTCTTCCTTCCTTCCTTCTCTTCTTTACCCTTTTCCTTACAATTATACATTACCAGGTAAAATGTGATTCCTTCCTTCCTTTCTTCCTTTCCCCTTCCTTTCTCCGTTCCTACCTCTCCCCCTCTCCTTCCTTCCTTCATCTCTTTCTTTCCTCTTCCCCATTCTTCCTTTCTTCTTTCCTTCCTCTTTCTCTCATTCTTTCCTGCCACCATGTATTTTCTCTCTCTTTCCTCCCTCTCTCTCCTTCATTCTTCACTCTCTCTCATTACTTTTTCCTTTTCCTTTCTCTTCTTTCTTCTTCCTCCCAGTCTATCCTTCCTCCTTCTCCTTCCTCCCTCCTTCTTTCTTCCCATGCCATCCTCCCTCTCCTTCACTCCTTCCTCCCTCCCCTTACTTTCACTCCTCCCTCTCCTTCTTTTGAGCTTGTTCTTCCTTTCTTCCCCTTCTTTCCTCTCCTTCCTCCCTCTCTCTCTCTTCTCCTTTCCATCTTGTTCTTTCCTTCTTCCTTCTTCCTGTCCTCTTTCTTACAATTATACATTTTCAGGTATATTTTAGAGTTTTGACTTTTGATTGTCCCCAGGTATAATGGAAATTGGATTGAGTTTTCTAACAGACAAAACATTTCCCTGCGCTACAACGACAAAAAACGAGTTGCGAATGGAATCCTTTGGAATTGGCAGCGGAGACGGCTCCCTCCAGATGGCTCTCTCGCACATGAACAGTCTCAGCCATAATGCTCTGTGTTTTATCCACCTGGATACAGCCTGCATAATAATTTAATCTGCCTGACATACAATATATGTGATATACCTGCGTGTTCCTAGGGCTGTGTTGATGGCTGTGTGGATTAAGTGTGTGGAACTGCCTGACTGAGGCCGCCATCCATATGGAGCTTCCCAAACTTCAGATATAGGCCAGATGTTATCCTTTGTTTCCTGTGTGCTTGAGCAAACGCAACCAAGGACACAACTTGTAAACAGCTTTACATAATCCCTGCTTGGCTGTACGGTTTTAACTGCTGATGTGTGTGAATTTTCCTCCTTTAGTGGCGCACTTAAAAATATGTATCCACTTCATTTCATCCTGGGACCATAACACAGAAATCTATATTGAATTTCTCTAAAACATACCTTTAATTATTTTTATGTATTTGTATTGTTACAGGTATTAAATAGTATGTTTGCACTAACACCACTTTATACACGGCTCTGCACAGCTTTAAATCATAGCATAGGATGGATTACACAGGAGTTAGAAGACCTACCCACAGACAGCTGTTTTGATCTTAAAGCTGCCTTGTCAAATACATACTTGCATCCCTCTGCTAGTTCTCCTTTATAATGTGGATTCCATGTTGCCTGTTCTCCTTTACAGCGCATATTCCACTGTGCCTATTCTCTGTTACATTGTGAATTTCATGCTGCCTGCTCTCAGACGGTCATGTGAATGAATGGAGAGAAAAAAAAAAAAAAATATATATATATATATATATATATATATATATATATATATATATATATACACAGTATCTGACAAAAGTGAGCACACCCCTCACATTTACACTGTTATACAGGCCGTACACTTACTACTTTACATTGTAGCAGAGGGTCATTTCTTCAGTGTTGTCACATGAAAAGATATAATAAAATATTTACAAAATATGAGGGGTGTACTCACTTTTGTGAGATACTGCAGTTAATATATAGTACATTTGTGTTCACATTTGAATGTCTTAAACAAGTAAAAAAAAATATTTCATGACCAGAATTCCAGGAAATACAGTTATTACACTGCATTCTGGAAACCTTGGCAGATACATGCATATGTGCCCACAAAGGCTTTGCTCTTGCAATCCATAACCATAACTTGGATTCCCTTAAGCACATGCCAGCTGTATTAAACAACTTTGAGCAAAGCTAGGGTTGGATTATACACAAGCTAGGAACCCCACCCACATACAGCTGTTTCAAGGTTACTGCCTATCATGAGCATGGGGCTGGTTCCTTAGCTTGTGCAGTGGATATTTTGAGTAGGTAGTTCACCACAACAATCATTTAATATATGGTGGGCAAAAGAGCAATAGAAGCCTACACCGTATAGTAGTACAGTAAATAAATAGTACATCTGTGTTTGAATTCTGAGAAATGCAGTTATTACACTGCATTCTGGGAACCTTGGCAGGGACATGCAAATATGCCCACAGAGGCTTCGCTCTTGCAATCCATACCCATATCAAATATATATAGTTATTACTAGGTCTGTCATTTTCCCATCTGTGGTAACTATACATACACACATACACAGACCCAGCATCACAAGAACTAGTAGCTAACACATAGACTACCTTTCAGCTAGTTTAAGAGATGCTGTTTCTAATGTTAAGATATTTATGTATTTAATGTAATGTTTAGCCTTATTTAATAAATTGTGAATTGTTGAAACATTAATAACTTGTGAATTCTCACAAACTTAGAATTGCAGGGGGTGAGATAGAATAATTATTATTACAATCATAATTAATATTATGAATAATAATATAGTAAATCATTAGTAAAATACAGTTTTATAACACAGACTAAGGCCCAAACTCAACATCACAAGGCACCAGTTGATTACCAATGAGGCATGCGCCATTTTGTCAAGTCCGTTACAGAAGTATCAGCTATACCATACTTCAGTCAGCTGTAACATTGGTACTACGAGTAAACAAAACACCGTTCTACATGCGCATTTCTAAATAATCCCAATTTGCTTTCCTAGAGTTTCTGTTATGTTACGTTACATTGGATCCAATCTGACCTTGATATGTCTGAAAACACAAAACACTCCCCGAGATCCCTTCTTGGTCTCTCATGTGGCCCAAATTAGCTTCTTTTCATTGCATCTCTTAGTGCTAGAAAATAAAGTCACTATTCCAGCCTTAAGTATCTCTGGTTAAGAGTTCTGGATGAGACGTTGTTAACCCCAGGGAAAATCAAGTCAACATTTGTACATAGCATTTTAATAATTAATCAGAGGCCTTTTGCCTAAAGTGGTAGTTTGAAGACAAATCTCTCTGCTTTTAAATTTTATTAAACTAATCTTATTATCTTATGAGAAATCAGCAGCCGTTCCTGTGAAATATTCCAAAGATCCGAGATGGGGTCTTGTTTCTCAGAAGCTGCGCGGTGTCAATGCCGAACATCACAGGTCATTAGCTGGAGTCGTTTCACTGAATCCCTGATTAGCTACAAGTTCGTGCTCATGGATTCAAGCAGTTTTATTTTAATTTACAAAACATTAAAAAGGTAATAATATATATTTATGCTAGAAAAAAAGATTCTGACATGGAGTTTACCCAACTTTACTTCGAGCGACGTGAAAGGTTCCCTTTTTTAATGTTAAAATAAATAATTTAAATTTGCATATTTAAACACAATTTTATTAGGAAGTTATAATAAAATTATCTAGTTTTTAATTACACTAATAACAGATTATCTTTATTTTAACAGATAAAAAATCAAAAGTTTTGATTCAGTTTACATACAAGTGTATCCTGCCTACTGGCTGTTACATGAGTAATAACAGATAGCTGAGAGCACCCAGTGAAAACAGTGATTGTTAGCAGTTTTCCTTGGACTCAGGACTGGACTTTCCAGTAATGTCCTGTTTAGGTGAGTCCTGCATCCTATGCCTGCACAGATAGATTTGTTAAGGGTTATTTTATTTTTTTGTTGATCTCTATAAGGACAGCTGGAACACTCTCTCCGCCTATGCTGCTCTACATTGTTCAAATTCCAGAGAGGCAAGAGAGTAGAAACTTGAATTTGCCATAAGAAATTACACAAATTACAAGGTATGTTAACTTCAAATGTAAGCAGTCTTACCATTGAATTGAATGGGACACAGACCCCTGCAACCTGATTGGCTGCAGTATTGTTAAAGCAAGTGCTCAGTCTATTACACATGTAAAACAGATTTGATTTGATTTGATTTTTTAGTGAAAAATGCACATATTTCAAAGATTTGAAAGATATTTCAACATGATTTTAGGATATCTTTGCTGTGATGTGATCCAAATTGTGCTGAATTAAGTGGTCCTTTAAAAGCTCTGTTTTTACTGAAATATTCCAAGCAACCCCTACAATGGTCTGTCTCCACAGCTCATTTATATATTGTTTCTATTGGTACTAGACATATTAAAAAAAAAAGCTGCTAAGAACCGGTCTATAAATGGCTAGTACAACAGGGCAATATTACTTGTGATACATCTACATTTTAATCCTGTTTTGCACTGATTTGAATGGTGTATATTTCTATTATAGATAACTCTCTTGTGCTCCCCCACTATCGCTCACTGTTGGCATACCTCAAGGTCCAGTTGTAGGCCTATTGCTGGTCTCCATTAATACTACTACCCTTTCTGGACAAAGTTAACATGGAAAGCTTTAAATTGATATCTGTCACACCACAACGTACCTAAAATGTTTGAGTTAATTAATCCTGATGCTTATCTAAGGTGTGATGGAAACCTTATAGGGGACCATCTAACATGGGTTTGTGGGTGAAAGGATTTGCGACATATCATCTTATCCAAGCTATCAATCACCAACAATGGCTGTAATAACCAATTCATTGGTTGCCTGCACCCCAAAATCAATAACATAACACTGCCAAATACACCAAGGAGTAACAACCTATAGACGCCATTGGTTATCCAAATCTAGAAACAAATTCTACAAAACACCAGTTTGAACATAAAGGAAAATTTAGATCTCTACTGCAACTTGAGGTTCTTGAGAACACAAAGACAGAACTTAATATATTAATATATTTATTATGTATAATTATGCAGTATATATGAACAAAATAACTATGCATAGATATACGATGATGTTTAGTACAATCAATTATTATTATTAAAATAAAACATCAATAACACAGAAAGCCCTATACTTCACTCATATATTCCAAGGCAAGCAATGACTAACAACTCAGGTTTTGTGCAAGTTTTAAGAGGCTTTTAGGCTTAGCTTTACTCCTCCCATTCTTTGAGATCACAGTTCAATCTCACTATTGCTATCAATATGGAGCGGCTGGCTAGCCATAAATCACACAAGAAGATTGTTGGGATATCTACCTGCACCAAGCAACCAGAGACAACATCCAATACTGGAATGTTTAACCCCATAACTACCCAGCTGTAGAATGATTTTAACTTCACATATTTGACACCAGGCATGCTTAAATTCCTTATGTATATGTCCCTGCATTTTCCACTGGAAGGCGGGTCCACTTATCAAGTGCAATTCCTGTAAAGTAGAACTTTTGATCATTACCCCTTCATTTTCAGTCTTCTAAATTCAATCCATAACCTCTTGCTCTTCCTTTCCTCTTTTACTAGCAGAGACTATATGATTCCCTAGTACGCCCTCATTTGGAATATGGAGGACAGTATTGGGCACCACTTCTTAAAAGGGACCTTTTAGAGCTGGAGAAAGTACAGAGAAGGGCAACAAAACTAATAAGGGGAATGGAGGGGCTAAGTTATGAAGAAAGACTAACCAAATAAAAAATAGTAACTCTAGAAAAAAGGCGCCTAAGAGGGGATATGATTACCTATATAATACATCCAGGGTCAATATAAGGCTTTGTCAAGTGAGCTCTTTGTGCCAAGAGGTTTTCACCTGACAAGAGGACATCCTTTGAAGTTAGAAGTACAAATATTTCACTTTAACAAAAGAAAGGGTTCTTCACAGTAAGGGTGGTTAATCTGTGGAATTATCTTCCAAAGGAGGTGGTGACAGCATATTCAATAGATAACTTAAACAAGGAATAGGAAACATTTTTTTTTTAAAAAGGGCATTATCCTGGATAACTAGAGAATGAGTATTGATCCAGGGAGTAATCCGACCACCAGTATCTGGGGTCAGGAAGGAATTTTATTTATTCTAGGACAATTGTAAATGTTTCAATGTTTTTTTTTCTGTTTGCCTTGCTCTAGATCGATAAACAATGAATGCACATATTACAAGGATAAGAGGAGATCTAAAAATGTTGG